>VWPU01016612.1:0-55740 GCA_013398955.1 Callaeas wilsoni | reverse complement strand
AGTCCCAGTGAGAAGAATCACAATACACTGAACATCTCTGTCAAACTTTTATCTACAAAAGCAGTAGGTCAGAGTGGAAACTCAGACACAAACTGTAAGCAAGTGAGGATTATGAAGCAGTAGCTAGTGACAAGTACAGACCAAGCTGATCTCACAGTAGTATTGTCTCTTTTGTCAACCTCCACAGATTTTTATTTCTTTTTGAAAAAAACACTATGAATAAATAGAATAATAAGGCTTTTCACATCAGGAACTATTTTTGATGTTATAGGAGATACAATACAGTCAGCAAGAACTGGTTGTGTTGAAAGGACAGCCCAGAAGCAGGCAGGGACACACGATGACACCGGAACAGTAGGGATTGTTCTGTACATAAACTCACGACAAGTGCAAGCTGATCCAGCCTCAGTCTTCCTGGGAGAAATACACAAGGACGTGAATTCGTGCTTCTGGACTGTTTCTGCGTCTAGCTAGTGAATCACACCTTTGTGCCACTGCCTATGCTTGTCTCCCAAACACCTCTGCTTGCGTGCATGATGGCATTTGGCTTGTTTGGAGCCACGCTTCAGTTAGCTTGAGTGCCTGATCCCTAAATTTCAACGTCTGAGCCTACACATAAAAACTAAATATAAGCAGTCCAGGGGTGACGATGATAATCTGATGAGTAAAATAGTAAATGCTAGCATGAGGCCAACTTCATGCATATACTCACTATCCTAACAAATAACGGTCTCTGTTAACTCTTCTTACAGTTTCTGCCTGTAAAAACATGGAATACTGCATCTTTTGCTAGAGAAGGAGAGGGAAACTTTATTACTCACACAATACAAGTCATGGAGCATTTATACTTTCTCGTTTGCTAGTCTAGGTCTAGAGTCATTCCCAGAGAGCTGGCAGGAGACTGTGGTAGAAGTATGACAGACTCCACAAGAGAAACGGAACCATTCTTTTCACTTGGAAATTACCAGTGGGTTTCTTCAGCTATACTGTTAGTAAAGAGGATAAGATTTTTCACTGCCAAAACACGTAATTTTAAATTAAGTAATAAAATCCCCACATATCTTTATTATGTATGGCAGAGTTCATTTTTACTATGTTCATTTTTCTGGTCTTTTAAAACCCCAAAGATCAGATATACAGGGAAATGCCAACAACATTACTTATTTAAAAAAAAAAAAAATTCTGAAAGAAGCAAAGTTCATATAATATGGTATTTTAACAACCAAACTGAGGCAATTATTAGCATTTTGAAGAGAAGGGATCTAAAAATTATTGTTGCTTTATAGAAAAGCTTAATGAGGTTTTCTATACAGCTTTTATTGTATTTTCTTATAACAAATGCTTAAAATAGCTTCCAGAAGACATTCAGCAGATATTTATTTCCCAACAATAGATGACTCTAACAAAGCATATAAAAGCCCCTCATTCTTTTCCTGTGTGTTTGAACTTCAGCAGTATGACCAAATGACAATAATGAATTGACTTTTCTATAAAAGCAAAGCAGCAGATACTTTGCAGATGTTAGAAATGAATGGATCAAAAGGAGGAAAATCTTCTTAGAAAAATAACAGGACGAGGAATAAATTGAGGTAAAAAGTATTATATATAATGCTGCTTAAAACTGTATGATGCCAAATATTCATTTTTAGCAAACCATACCACATTAATTGTATTTATAGTTCCTGTGGACGAACTTGATAAATACCCATAGATAATTCAAGCATTAGCAATGTCTTGCTCCAACACATTAAAAACAAGTAATTGTAATTCGTGGTCTACGAAGCATACAAAATCCATGGTGTTTATGGGAAAACAACAGAGTGGATCATTTGAGTAGCTTCTCTCTAGAAAAGTACAGACTGTCTCTTGTCTGTGAGGGAGAGAACAGCAAAGGGTGCATTCACATACATGCTTGTATGACATAGAGAAATGGTGAATACTTTTACTCCAACATTTAACTCTTTTCAATCATATGAAGCAAAATGTCTGTCAGTTTGCTTTTTCCACTACTGACAAAATGCAAAAGAGATTGCAATAATAATACTTGCAAAATCTCAGAAGGGAAATCTAGGACAAAAAGTCATGCCATGTTGATTAAGGGCAGTGTTTTTTTAATCTATTCAATGGATTTAAATACAATACAGAAAACTGTTAAATAGTTCAATAGCTGTATCAGAAGAGTAACGAATGCCATTGTTCATTATTCAGCCTACACACATCTGTAGCAATGCCAAGCAAAACATACTCATGATACCTCTGGTCACATGTGCAACAACCAGCATTGCGGCAGGAAGTGTAGTTTCACAGAATTTCTTCACTGCCTTTAATGTATGCTGATGGGAATGGCTTGAAAACTTTTTAACACTGACTTGTCTATTAAGCCTTTCAGTAATTTAAATAACCATCTTTAGCAGTCTTAAATTTCATTAATCCTCTACAGATAGAACTACTGATCAAAACAATGAATACAACAGTTTTTCACTTAAATACATGAGAGAAAAGCACTATCTGTAACAATGATTGATCAAAAAGCAGTCTCCATAACTGTAAATGCTGAATGTCACCCAAGGTAACTAAAATACAAGTGTCTAGGCTGTAAGTCATCATAAAATGATTTTGTAACTCCTCACATCCTGGGATAATTTTTTTTTCATGACTGCACATATAAATCAGAAAAACATGGGCAAACATGTTCCTTAGTTTAAATTCTGCCTGAGACTGCTTTGCTCCAGTCTGCTCCAACATCAATAAGCAGACTGGTACCTGAAGCCATGAAGTCTCTGATACTCAAAGGTCCTGAGAAAGAGTCCTTTAGCTGCAGGTTTCACATTTTCTGAGTAGAAGTGTTCACTCTTCACATTCGTTCTATCACAACCTTTCTCTACCAGTTTCTTTCGCTGGAAGCCTTATTTTGAATTGCTGTGTACTCTTCTACCCTATTATTCTCATTAATGACATAAAGCAAGTAATTTTTCTTCATTTTCCTGATGCTTTTCTTATATAAACATCTGATAACTATGTGATCAACAGAATATTTACAAAAAATGAAAGCTAAGCTGGTAGTAGGAAAAGTTTTTCACAGCAAAATTTATCAATAGGCAATCTGAAAGTACGTATCACTATTGTTATAGCACAGTAGATGGCCACTGGAGAAAGAGAAGGATTTTTTTTTGTGTGGAAAAGTTCAGGAATAGCAGCAATACAGTGGGCAAAAGGGAAGCACTGATGAGGGAAATTACTCCATGGACAAAGCATAAGTTATCATATGCTAACATAAGTTAACATATAGTGACAAGTCATTACAATTCAAATAAAGACCTCAAAAAAAAAAAAAAAAAAATCACTGTCAGATTTTAGATAACTGACTAATCAGAAATAAGATTACTTTGAGATGTAATTTATTCAGAATAAATGAAACCCTGAGTTTACTCCTGAAGGAGATCTATCAGAGATTCAATTTCATTACTCAAAATTGAGTTAGGTGAATAAGGGACTCTTCAGTTTGATGCCTGAATTAAAGTGATCAGATCAATCAGAAATACTTTGTTAGGCCTAAAATTAAATATTACTTTAATTGAAGAATTATTTACTGTGTTAACCTTATTTTTAGAATTAAAAAAAGTATCGGCACTTGGAAAAGTCAATCTCATTTGGAAAACTTGAAAGCAATCATTAGCCACTTAAAAAGATAAATTACCAGGTTTAGTAGCTAAAATTTCTTTGATTAACTGCACATGAATTGGAAAACAGAAAATAAACTCGAAAGATGCAGCTTCAGAGACTGCACATTTTTTCCTTTCTTTCCATTCACAGAAGTGCTTCCCAAATTACAGACTCAGAGAAGCCTTGGCTGGAAGGGGTTTCTGGAGGTTTTCCTTCACTGCCTTCTGTTTGTGACAGACACAAATTCCAGCATTAGAGAGATGGAATCGTCAATTCCCAGTTCATGGAAAAGTTTAATGAATTTCTGTAGAAAATATAAGGCTCAGTCTTTAAGAAATGAGTTATTAATAATTTTAATTACTTTTTTTTTTTCTGAGTTGCTAGAGAGAGAGGTCCTAAAGACTTTCTTCCATTTTGTATTGACCACAGACATAGTCAACACAGAAGTTGCTGGTAAAAACACACAAAAAAATTAAGCGTGTAAACTACATCTGTTAGAAGCTGCCATTTCTGCTCATTTTCATGGGAAATAATAGTTCACAACCCTCCAAAATATCAAAGGGTTTCAAACAGAAATTACTTCAAAACTAATGTTTACTAATGAACTATATTTTATGGAGGTTTTAAAGGGAAAATTTTCAGAAACATTCAATTACAGGAACTTGAGGCAGCTCAAGAAGCCTGGAGAACATTTTCTTTTGAAAATTTCCAAGTGGTTTAAAATTTATTTAGCAAGAGCCTACCTAATTTCAATGGATTACCTTAGTTTTCAACTTTTGACTTTCACAATAAGTGCAAAACAATGTATTTCATTTTTACACACTATAAATGGCAGCAAAAGCAAAGACAACAAACAGAAAAGGATTCTTCAAGCTCATGCCTTCCATACTCTATTTTTCCTTGACTGAAGTGTAATCAAATCCATGAATTTAAAGCAGGACAGGAAGAACTGATTATGCCTGAATTTTGTGAATCTCACTCTGATGGACTATTTATTCCAAAGACGAAAGACTAAATTTTTGGAAGGCTGTTGTATTTAAACAGGATGCAGTATTCAGTTTTTAATCAAATTACGACCACGGTCTTTTTTGCATGCTCAGTGATAAGTCAGCTGAGATGGCCAACGCCACAGTAAAGACAGCAACAACCTATTTGTTTTCTTCTTCCATATTCAAACTGGCTTTTAATGCACCACTGTACATAGCAGTCCAATACATACTACTCTCCCTCATCAAGCACAAACAGATGAATAACAAAATTGTCCTTCTTTTCAATCATGGAATGAAGAAACAAAGGCAAATAAAACCCACATGTTAAGCTGTCACATAAAAACTTTTTATTTCTGTTTTATATCTAAGTTCTATGGTTTTTATGAGTGGGTTCCAAATTTCCTAAATGAAGTCTTCAGTCTTCAGTGTTTTAAAATAATCACTTTTTAAAAATTTTCATTGTGCTAATGTTCGTTTCCATGGAAACAGGAATGAAAGCAGAAGCTGCTGTGAAAAGAATTAAAATTCTCTCCCACAAATGAAGAACTTAAAAATAATAATAATATATTAATAAAACAATTGTCAGAATACATGTTTTCTCATTTTGCAAAAGCAGAGCATGATCTTACATTCCCTGGAGTTAATAGGGCTATAACTTTTGATTACATTACAATAAGCCTAAATCACTAGGAACATATTACTGAGTTGAAAAACCTGATCAAAAGATTATTCAGTTAAAATAGATAATTTTCAGATGAATTTTTAAATTGAATTTAGCAGGTGACTGTCGGATGAGGCCTTTTTTAGAAACAGTACAATGAAGAATTATGAGCCAAAAATCTAAACCAATATATACTAAGGATTATTACTATTTACATAATTTATTTCTAATACTGGTGTTTAATTTTCTTGAAAGGGAATTACTTCCATTAAAACCTCACTGGAAGTTTTTTACAATTAGTCAGATACAGTTCCATGCTCTAGCTGAATAGTAATGGAATATATATCTGAACTTAATGTTCTATAGCATTTTTTTCTTAGTCAGATGTTCAGTGTGGAGAACTCTCATCTGGCCTGTGGTTGGAAGGAGAGTTTTGCACTCTTCTGTGAGGGTAAAACTTCCTCATAAAGCTCAAAATACACTGATCTATTTTCCTATGCTTACAATTTTTATCCTACATAGAAGAGAATTCTGATAGATAAACCTTTATTACCAAGGTATGCCTTTACAAACATGAAGGTATTTTTAACAAGCTTTTATAAAGCATTGTTTTAACCAAGCTTCTTCTTACATCTCAGCTCCATGTATTTTGATCAACTCTACAAGAAAATGATTGCCAGTAGTTTTTCCTAAGAGACACTGTTTTCACTAGTGTGCTAGCCTATTCATTATGAATTTCATTAAAATTCTGAAATAAAACATTTTAAATCTTTTCATTCACAATTTGTTCATTTACCACAACTGCCTTGGGTTTTGTTTTTCTCTTTATCAGAAAACCACTCCATTGAAAAAGGTTTCTTCCTCTGCAATGCACCATCAAGGTATTTAACTTCTCAGCATTTTCTTATTTCCTTGTTTTCTCCTTCTGGTTGACCAAAGAAGCTGTCTAGTGCTTTGAAACAACTTGACAGTGGACAAGTACAGCTGTCTACATCAGGAACTTAACTCTTGTAATTTCAGTTTTACAGATTTTCTGCTGTAATTAAAATCACCACAATTTAAACTCTGATGTATTTGTCCTAAGTAATTAAACTTTGTGAAATTGCAACATTTAAGTGCCATTTAGGAACCAAGTAAAAATCTCTTAAATTTGATCTCAGGTCGGTTTATTTTTAATTTTTCATTGTATGAAATTCCAAGCCTAGAAGGTTAGTTTAGCTGCACTCAATTCTGGTGCTTTTCTTATCATTAGATGGTATGAAATTCTTTGGATATTATATGGCTATTTCAAGCATCTGATCCATTTTTTTTTTCTGTCTGTAAAGTTGATTGTCAGGTACCACATAACTGTATTCATTTTTGATGCCTTCCTACACTGTTTCAGGAACATCGATTATAGCAAAGCTCCTTCTATGCTATTTCTGCCCATTGATTTCTTCTTCTAAATAGTGCTATTAAAAACAGGTAAGCATTTTTCATTTCCCAAATTACATGTAAATGATAATATATATTTTCAAAAAGTACTACCCCTATTACATCCAGCTAGCAGTTACTTTCAGTCTGAGGACATTTCAGGTCAAATAAGGAAAAGTGTTTGGAAAAAAGTCTTTACAAAAAGGACCAAAGATATAAAAAGGTTAAAGCTTTGTCATCTGGTGCAAGATCCACTATGCTTTAACACAGGATACAAACCTACAATCCTGACTCTAACATGTACTTTTGCAGGACAAGGGTGCAGTTTGAAGGAAATCCTGCAACAAACATACATGTTTTCAGAATTGTGGGGTTTACTCTACTCCATGCATCTCACTGGAGTATTTGCGCTTCCACTCCATGTGATGAACAAGCAACAGGAGAAAACATGAGAACTTTTTCCCCTCTAAGGCGATTATAGTGCAATTCTGCCAAAAAATCTGCAGCTACATTTTGTTTCGATACTACATTTTATTTAGTCATAACTGTATTTTGTAAATCTGTGTTTTGCCTTTAGGTCAGCAATACTCCAATGACCAAAGCTCTGTCATAGAGCTATCATTAGACTTCTGACGACATCTATATTGACTTTGGACTCCTCATTCCATCTTATTTTTTTGCTAATTACAGATGCTCTCATATTTTTTATTAGTTTGAATTGTACATTCCTTTTTTACCCACTCCTGGTGGTGTCTTTATTGTAAAATAGAAACAAAGCTGCAATCTATTCAAATTCAGAAGGCAAGTTTTTTTACCTTGTGAAAAGGAGTCTTAACTCCCATATTGTAATTTATTTGCTATCATTATACTCAGTGTCTCAGAGTTTACAGCCAGAGAGTTAAAATGTCCTATGAGTAAAAGATATTTACTTTAAAATGGTTTATAAACAGCATCTCAGTCTCAACCATTCACTGCTTTGCCACATTTCACCAGCAGCTCCTCTGGATCCTGAGCTCCAAGAGCAAATGTCATCACACAGCATTGGCACAAATGCCACTCAATGTCTACGACAGCTTTGGATGCCCAGAGGTGACTTCCCAGTGACTTCCAACACCACCACTGAGCACCCCCCTGCTCATTCTGGAGGTGAAGCAGCCACAAGTGAGTGCCCTGTAGTCTAAGATATCTCCCATGGACTGGGATCAGATGAATCTTGCCTCTTCCATTGCAGTAGAGTTACTGTAGGATCACTGGTCACACCACCTGGAAGAAAACATTCCTGCTACCTTTCAGTTTCAGTGTAACAGGACACGGCACTCGTTCAGCAGCATTGCTGCTCTGGATTCCCACACATCCCTGTTTCCCATTTTGGTACATGAACAGTAACATTCAGTGCTTTGCAGGGACCAGAAAAGTTGTCCCCAACAACTAAAAGACAAGCTCAGGATATTCAAGCTCTAATTTTAGCTTCCTGTTAGAACTTTGCCACAACATATTCATAGTTCCATACAATCTTTGCCTACCAAAACACATAGAAGAAGGAAACAGCTGGCTGAAATAATTCACCCAGATATGATGAGTTCCCTTATTTACAGGGTTTTTTTTGCTTCCTTTTGCTTCCCAGTTAAGCCATTGACACACTCTATATATGCTGCTTTAAACTTACTTCTCACATCTCACCATTTCAGCGATGTTAGTTTTACTGTTATTTCATCAAGAGAGAGCAGAAATTCTGACCACTTCTTCCACCCTACCCATCCACATATTTAACCCAACCATTATCCACTCCTTTGTGTACATCAGAGTTCTGCATCTTCATTTTGTTATACACATTTTAACCTGTCTTTGCCAGGTAAAACCTGTTCTGTTCTCACCACACCTTCCCTTATGTTCAAATCCCAGACACTTCATTCTGTGGCACTTCGTCATTCACCTCAAACAGGGGCTCCATACAAGGAAGGAAGTTGTCAACAGAGGACGTGCTGGTTATTTGTAACTAAGCAGGTTAAAGCATGTTGTTTCAGTGTGTTTCCAAAGTCTTCACTGAGGCTGTTAATCATATATCCATAGCAGGACTAATTTAAATGAGAGTAAGCCAGCCAGAAATTTAAATTTTCCTTTTAGCAGACTGCTAAGTGACATACATACTGGATGACAAATAACTTCAGCATTGTTTTTCTGAAGGATGCAATGAGAATATTAATTCTTTCCACCATACCTTAAATAACCGTAATAGGAGCACAATTATATTTCATGAAGAGTGTTACATCTTGGGGTTTTTTTCTTCCCTTAGATATACCCAGTAGGATAGGAACATCTTAGATAATTGCACAAAAGAAAGTACAGTCATATACAGATCATATTTTTTGTTACTTTTGCAAGACTCACACTCACAGACAAATGCCGTATGTTTTCCTAGGAATACACAAGAGCAGCACCAGTGAATTTACGCAGGCAACATGTTTCAAGACTGCCAACAATGAAGCATCACTCAAACTGCACTGTATTTATGAATAAGCCTGTAATGTTATACTATAATGAATCTTTTTGACATTCAGCGGTGTGATGCAGTGCACAGTAATCATAATAATGCAGTGCATGGCTGTAGCTCATTATATGCATATGGAAGACACCAATGTCTTTGGGATGGACATTAACTCAAGGTAGGAGGAGAAAGACAGAAATAACTCAAGGAATATAAGAAAGTCCTCATCTCAAAGTCTGATGGTATTCTGAGGATCTATATATTCAATATACACACTCACACGCGAACACTGTTAATGCAGCAGAGAGATCATCTGGAATTAGAATGCAAGCCTTTCTCTTCCATTTTTTTTTTTTCTTTTTAAGAAATATATAGCACATTTGTTTTGTGATTTTTTGGGATTTTGGTGGATGACAGGGGGAATTTATTTTCATTTAAAAGGAAGATTATTTATTGTCAATAATTCCAATGGATTTAAGAAAAAAAAAAGAATGAGATCCCTTTCTAAAAGTTCCCTTTTCTCCCCAACTCAATGGATGGACTTGTACTTCAAATTAATTAGAAGGAAAGTCCTATAAGGAATACAACTGGTCTCAGTAATGTCTGCCTTACACTACATCGTTGGATTTTCCATTTCTTTGTTTTTTGAGGTCCAGATTTTTTTTTTTTTTTGGTGTCTGTGCAATGGAAAGATTAATTTGAAGAATAGGAAAAAGAGATTCTTTAGTTTTAACAATGCTACTCATTCCTATGTTGCACGCATGATCGGATAACATTATTCTTATTCCCCTCCAGACTTTGAGTCATTATGGTATTTTCTTCCCTGCTTGCAAGTCCATAGTGCACAGCGCAGCCCCATTTCATGTGTTGAATGAAACACAACAAAGAAATAAAGAAGGGGTCAATAGCAGCTCTTAGCTACAAACACATTACAGGCAATATACAACACCAGCGGTTGAATATTGACCTCAGGGCATTAACTCTAGATTGGCATGCCATGCTACAGCACATGAACACAGTCATCTTTACAACACAGAGCGGAATTTAAGAGACTCACATAATTGCCTGCGAGAAGGTACAGGAGCACTTCCAAATGCTGTGCCCTGTAAATAAAACACATTTTTTTTTTTTGGAGCAAAGGATGTCAGATTAACAGCAGCAGCAAATGAAAAAAATTATAGGACATGAAGAAAATGAAGGCAGTGAATCGAAATAGAGACTGTTTAGATAGAGGAGTTCACTATTATTGAAGAACTGCAGTTCCTATTTTAAGATAAACATAAATTATAGTGGAGAACATTCTATGAGTAATCCACTCATCAGTGAACACAATGAACCAAAAAGAGAGAAAAGAGAAAGAAAGAAGACAGGAAAAAAGTATCAGCATAAGACAGCCATGCTCACACTTGTCAAAAATTAAATTTGATGGAAAGAACAATGTACAGAGTATATATTAATATGAATTCCTTCACAATAATAAGAAGGCTCAATGACACCAATGTCTTAGCTGATACTGTCACTGTTTGAAGGCACATTTCAAACAGGTAGGAGGGAGAGTGAGCCCAGTACTGTCTGGTTCTTCCTCCTTATCTTGTCTCCGTAATTCATTAACGTGTCCTCACTCGGTCAGTTTTATGCCAGCTGACAGGAAGCAGCTCTATTAAATCCCCCATCAATACACACAGTATGCTCTTCCAATAGATAGAGTGCTTCATCTTTTTTGTATTATGCCAGCAATTACCACACATCTCTGAAATACCAACTGTGCATGTAAACAAAACATGAACCAAATACCAAGCAAGCCATACCAGTTAGGATCTGTAGGCAAATCTCTTCCCAGTGTGATCCCTTATTCCCACAATCTCCCTCAGCTTACCCATCCATTCCCCCCCAAACCAACAAACCAATCCCAGACAAACAAACAAATAACAGAAAGAAAGATTACTAGGTAAACTCTCGTACATAAAATTTGAAAAGCGCTGTTAAAATAAACTATGTTGTCTCATTCTGAATCTAGATCATGAATTAGAGCTTTGCTTTGAGTTTCTGTCCAAGACTGCATCCTCCTTCCCAATGTAAAAGCACCTACTGATCATTTGGACTGGGTAGTCAGGAATGACTAACTACAGTAATATTTATATTGGAGTATTGCCTTAAAAAAATAAATGATCAAACACCTGAAACTTATGAGACTTGAGTGGATCCTGGCTTCCGTTTTTACTTTCATCATCTTTTTGAAGTCAAGGCTGGGAACTGATTTACCAAACATTTAGATGTTTGGTAAATTAGACGGGGCTAGGCATTGGTTCTTGGAGATAATTTTCTCTTTCAGGTCTTGTGAAATTCCATTTTCCTTTGTCTAGGATGAGTGAAGCACATATATGCTTAACTAGAAAGCCCTGTAGAAGAGCCACCTTTACATCACTGATTCCCAAACCACATTTTTAAGGAAAAGCAGAATAATTAGGATTATTCTTCACTTAGATATCATGGCTGTGCCACTGAGACCATGGCTTGCTACTCTGTGGCCACATACAGTGCAGGGTAGCTCTGCAGAAACCATTTGTCTCACTACACCCCAAGCTTGTCACTCCAAGACTCCATCCTGAAAATGCAATAAGAGGTCCCAGTCACGGCAACAAGGAGCCAAAGGGGCAAGCTGGGGTTAACTTGTGCTGGGGCAGCAAAAAATCCACAGGCTGCATCCCTTGTTTTCAAGGTTGCCAGGCTGCCAGGAAAAGGCAGGAAGCTCTCCGATTTATCAGGAAAACATGCAGACAGGCAGTGTGCTCAAAGCCCTTCTCTGCAGGGCAGGCAGTGCCCTACAAGTGCACTATCCCCCAGCCCCAGCTTTTTGTGGGATTATTTCAGCACTGTCAAAGCCTACCTTTACCTCCAGTTAACTTCTTGGAGTAGCCAAAGGACAAATTGGTTTGGGTACCAAATTCAGTTGTACATTTAGCACTTAGGATGAGCTCTTCAGTGGCTGCTAAGGCTTTAGCTATTATTTCCAGTACTTTCTTTAAATCTTTTGAAAACAGAATACACTTATTTGAGATACTAAGTATATTTATGTAAACCAAAGCTAGAAATACTGAACAAAACACACTGCATAAGGGCAGTACCACTGTTTCCTCATTCTCCCAATTCCAAGTTATTCTGGGATGCTTAAAGGCAGCTTTCTAGAAAAGCTGAGGTACACAGTGGTACCTTATATTAAAGTACCTCCTAAAGGTAAGTTTTCAGATCATCATTTAAGGACATTGCAATGATTTGTGAAATCATATACAGAAGACAAAAAGCAAATTGGTCTGACAATGGTTAAAAGACTGCTTGCTTATTCAGCCAGAAGGGGTTTTTTTCTTTAACTTGAATGTGTAGCACCTACATTGTACCGTCCATGAATCAACAAGAAAACCTTTACACAGCCTCAAACTTACACAAATCCAACAACCAAAGAATTGGGAACTTAATTATTCATTGCTGGTTACTATCATCACTCCTGACACAAGTTATGTATTTCTAATTACATAATGCTCCTTTGAAAAGCAAGATGTCAATGAATTTGATTGCATTACTTTTTCACATTTCTGATTTCCAGAGTAATTTGCTTTCTCAGGGGAAAGGATATATGCCTTTATCTTTTAACCAGGCCTTCCCTTCCTTTTTTCTGTGCATACTCCAGAAAAAATGTTTTCCTTCAGTATTATCTGGCCCAATAATAGTGTTTGGTAAAACTAAGCCAGTTTTCAGATATTCTCCATAGGAAATTCAGGCTCTGCTAGAACTCATGGCAGTTCAACAGTTTCAGTCGCATACAACTTTTTTTCTGTCCTCTCGGTGTGGTACAATGCTTAATCCTGAAAGTGTCTAGGACTGTGAGTGGTCAATATTGTACTAAGCTTTCCAAGTCTCGTGATTCATAGAAATGTAGAGCCTTTATCAAAGATAATGTTACCAAAAATGTAGAGGTGCTGTAGATGACTAGTTACCTTGTAGTTACTAAATTAATGGTTTACAAAAGTTACCACACTCATTTGAAGTTCTAAGTGGTGAACCCTTCCTCACCTTTTTGCTTCGCAGTTTTTACTAACAGATCAAATGCACAACAGCATCTCTGAAATGACACTGATTTTCATACACTTTAAAGGTTTTTTTGAACATACATGGGAGGAGAAAACGGACATCGGTACCCGACAAGGCAGAACTCAGGAATCCATCAAGATCTGGAAGCCTCTCAAAGTGTCAGGATGCCTCATTTATTACACCTGGCCTATTCAGAAGGCCAATGAGGGCGGTTTTTAGGACTGCTTTGCACATGAACACAGTATGAGAAGAAAATACACCTGCTCAGGTCTTGATTCCTGCCTACATCTTATAGTCTTTGTCACAAGTTATATTGAGATTTCAGTCTGACATGCTTGCTGGCCTGGTAGGGCCAGGGTGGCTTAAGGCGCAAGTACTCTGTGCAATCAGATTAATTTATTTAATATTTACCATAGCATCAGATGCTGAACTAAGCACTAACCAGCTAATTAAGTCATGCTTAGCATAGATTCCCTAGGAGGCACGTTCCCAGAGAAACAAGGGCATAGACTAATTTTTCTATACGTTCCTGTGCCGTGCAATTCAGTGCTACAGTCTCTGTTCCTCAAAAGGGAAAAGTAAAAGAGGCTTTTATTTTATCTTTTCTGCCTTCATATAACATCTGCAGCATCCTCTCATTGTTAATGCAGGAATGTTTGATTACCCAAGACAGCCTTAAAATGAATGTGGATTTTATGCATCAGACAAGCAGATATACAGTTGTTCCGTTTACATTCCTTCAGTCAGTCATTCCTAATTTCTTTTCACTTAGCTTTCAGAAATGCAATCAGAACACTACAAAACTCAGTTCTTTTTGAAAACACTATCAATTTTTAATCTTGTCAAGGTGAGAGTATGACACGGTTTCTGTCAGAAGTCACAGTTAAGTATTCGCTGAAAACTCCAATGAACTCTGCAAGGGAAAATGGCATTTAGTTCCCACTGCTGTTTTGTTTCTCACATCCTCACGCTGAACAAAAGTTACTGTCAGCTTTTCGAAGTAATCACTAAAAACACCAACCAGTCTAAATATTTATGAACGTAGCTATTCTGGGACAATAGCAGCAAGGAAGTCCAAATGAAAACGGTTCATAATTCTACCTCTTCAACAAAGCAAAACATCCAAGTACAGATTAGCTTGCTATTTGAAGGAAGCTTTTCATTAAAAATACTTTATCAGTTGTATATGTTCCTTACATCTGTCTGAACTCCAAAGTTAGGATTTCACCTGTTATTAACTGAATATGGTGACTGAAGTCCTCTGGGTTCACCTTGAGCAACTTGAAAATCTGAGTATTGCAATGCATGAAACAATCGAATCAATACAGCTAAACACCCCCTCTGCAGCATAACTACACAAATATTGCTGTTCTTCTTTTGTCACCTTCTATGAGGAATCTCCACAAAGATGTGTATTGACAACAGACCAATCAATGCCAGAAATAAATAGAAGAGTTCACTACCCATCAAATGAATGTTTTTCCAATAAATGCCCTCCATTCCCTTAGAGCACAAACCCACCTACTACATGGTTAAAAGGCAGATTAAAAAAAAACAGAGACCCCCTCCCCCCAAACAACCCAAAACGTCTAAACCATCCCAACCTCATGCTATGATTTTAAAAGAGGCTAACTCATGATATGCAACATTTTCCCTAGAAGTTTGCCTAGCACATAGTATTTTGACATGGACTTTGAACACGAACATATCCCTTTTTTCTCATCACAAAAATCAGACCAATACCACGGAATGTTTCAGAACACTACTAAAAACAAAAAAGCACAGTTTTAGAAGACAGGCTATACTGAAGTCTTAGTTATAAAAAAAGTCAACTGATCTCACAGCTGTTCAGAAAGATAATTCCACGTCAGTACATGATGGCAAAACATCCCTGTAAGATTTCCTAGAGACAGAAAGACTTGCTGTATCACTCTCACATTGTCCTGTAAGAACAGAATATGTTTCTTTCATAAAGAGACTAAATACTGAAGTGGTAAGATGTGCTTCAGTGTGATGGCTTTCACTCGTATTACGCAGCACTCCACCAGCTGAGCATATCAACAAAGTGACACACAAAGTAGAGTGCTGCTACTCTGAGCTCAGGAGTGAGTTCAGTAAAGGCTGCCTTGGATCTACTACTTTTCCAATGCAATATCACTCTTAAAAGGTTTTATATATGTAAGTTAAACAAATATAATGACATTAGCATGTCTTCAGATATGGTGCCACCAGATTCTAAAAGAAGCAGACTTCTATCAAAATTCAGGTTCTTTCTTCAAAGTTTCAGTTTTGGTGCAACAAACTTATTAATGAACAGTTTCTTGATTGTTGGATTTTACCATACACAAACAACCTGCGCTCATTTTGGTTTCAAGACTTTTACCATCTTGATAGAAAAATCTGCTTTTTGTCACATGACCTATTTTTTGTGAGCTGATTCAATGGGGCTGTGTCAGTCAGCATAGCTTTGCCCTGTTTTCTACCTGAAATTCATACGCTACCTTTTAGTCTTCACTCCATTTCTAATTTAAAAAGAAAATCCCATTTAAAATTTTATTTTAAGAATTCCCATTTAAAATTTTGAGTGCTGAGACCATTTCTACTTATGTAGAAATCATCCATCCTTCAGGCTCATTTTGAGAAGTAGAATGAAGAGAGAGGGAGATCTTGAGACTTTGGAAGATAAATCATCTGCATAAATATAAATGAAAAATCAGAGTCAAAGCAGCAGTATTAAAGAGGAACACCAATGCTTTAAAGCCAAGCTCAAGTGGAACAGAAACTCCTTTTCCTTTTAGAAAGATAGTATTAGAAAATGCTAAAAAAATCTCAAGCAAGCACACCTCCCCCATTATTTTTCACAAACAACTGTTTACAACTTAATCTCTTCTATAGCATTATCCAACTTTAATAATGGCCAACATTCAGTCTTTACATTCCCTCTGATGAAAAGCTGCTTATCATTTGTATCTTTTTCCTTTATTAGATTTTGGATCGCAATGTGCTTTACCTTTAACAAAGAAACAAGAAAAAAATGTTTTGCTCCTGTGGTGGCCTAAAATAACATAAGGCCTTCACACAATTCCAAAATATTTAAATGTATATGCAATTGAAGATGATAGCACATAATCACAGACATTTATTTTGATTTTTTTGAAAGCTATGCCCGGCATGAACAAAATTACTAAAAGAAAATATCCCCAAGAGCAAATGTGGCTCCATAGACTATAGATATATTAATATAAATATGTTCCTCCTCGAAACACATTCCAAACTGAACTTATAGCTCAATAAGGAAGACATATTTCCATCTTAAAGTTATCAGTAAATATTTTACTAGCAGTCTCTTGGCACATTTTCAACTCTGAATCAACATTTACATGCACTTTTCAGCAATCTGCTTCCACATTTAAGTGAAGGATCCTAAAATATACTTTCGCACCAGAGTTTGGATTGCAATCTCATAAGGCCAAACCACACACACTACCCTAGATCTAGATACAATCAGACAAGGCGGTAACAGTCTTATGGGTACTTACAGTCCCTCACCTTAGAGTGACAGGATACATGTTTCAAATGGATAATCCAAGGAATGTTTCTGTACAGTTGGCTTCCCTGTGACTTGAATGTTTCCTTGTACTACCTCATAAGAAAAACCTGCTCAAGTTGCTTAGGTAGAAATTTCTAATAAATTGTGGACTCCTGAATGCATCGACATCTGCTGAAATACTGTTCTCACATTTAAAGAAAGCTTTTTGCAAACTTAATAAAAAAAGTAAATAGGAAAATAGTAACTCATTTGCAGACATCTCACTCATGCTACAGATGTTATGTTGCATTAATTTCTTATTCATTTATCTCCTGATTCTTTCTCCTTTTGGGAGACTTGACTTAAGGGAACTAGAATTTTGCTATCCCTGCCTTCAGTTCTATACAAGTTGTTTTAAAGCCACCCCACTTTGCTCATTTAAGTTTTTTGTGAACTTGATTTTTCAGGTCTCTTAAGCCCTCCTGCCTATGACATCTTTCATTTAAAGCATATCCTCTGCACACTCTTCAGTAAAAGTGTTCCTATTTTTAGGGCTGTGCATTGGAAATTCAGACTGAAGCTCCTGGGCAGCTCCAGTACCTAGTTAACTTCCATCCCTTCTCCCATTCTTCTAAGCCCCTTGCTCCTGCCAAAAGCCTCCCTTCTGCTGACAGTCTGATCCAGGCTGATCCCATGTATTTAGGTCCTCTTCTGTGAACTAAGTTTTCCACTGATGGCCACTTTTTGTCTAGTACCTGGTTCATAACTATGACATCCAACTGTGCAAAGTGAAGTTCAGCCATTGTTTGGCAAAACATAAATGATCTCTTTAAAGTAATTAATTGCATTATATAGCAAGTCAATTTGGCATCTATTTTAAGGACAGTTAGAGGTCTTCAATGCTATAAATTGCCACATACATTAGACAGTGTGTCACAGAAGAATAAAACTCGCCACCATTTAAATTTATTTCATGTCAGAAAAACACTTTTTGCTGATCTATGTTTAGTACAAGGCTCTAGATGGCTTAAGGAGTCCGGGATACCTCACTGCCTCTCAGTGCACGTTACCTTTCCAAGTGGAGTGGATGTCACTCCTTATGTGAACAATCTACCTGGAAGCAACCCCTGTGGGTGAATCTGATATTCTCCAGGAGTAAACACAGTGATTCTGAGACATGGCTGCACTGGGCTGGGTTTCTGAGTTTTTTTGAAGACTGCTCTTATTTAGCACTAAGTTACTCGCTGCATCAACTATAGGGAACTTTCTTCACTAGATTCAAAGGGAGGCAAAAAGACAGATGATTCTGTTTGTGAAGTTAATTCTTTTCACATGCCATTTTTAGCTCTTGTTGTTCTTGCCTATACAGCTATCTTCAGATATGTACATATGCATCAGAAGTGCATACAGAACATTCAAGAACCACTCCAAAAATACACTTGGTATAAATGTATGCACATCCTATTGATTCATTGTTACACAACCTGCACCATTCTAGTTGGAAGAGACCTTTGCTGGTCACATAGTTCCCTCTCCTGCTCAAAGCCCCTTGTCAACAAAGAATTCTGACTTAACCACCCCTAAATTAAAAATTCAATAGAGGTAAGGCCAGAGACCATTGGATGATTATATCTAGATCAGAACATAATGCTGCAATAAATGTTTGTACAAAGCTTAACTAAATGCCTAGGGATTCATATTCCAATTTTAATTTAATCAGAACGTAATGCTGAAGCACACATTTACAGCTACCTTTTCCACTCAGCTCATATTTTCACTAGAGTTCATTTATTTCTAAAAAAAAAATCCTCTGTGGTTTCATAAAAAACAATGTTAATGCTAAAAAGAAATATATAACAATGAACAACAATGCTGGTTTTGGCTGAAGTAGAGTTAATTTTCTTCACAGCGGCTGGTATGAGGCTACTTTTTGGATTTGTGCTGAACACAGGTTTGATAATACAGAGATGTTTTTGCTATTGCTGAGCAGGGCTTGCACAGAGCCAAGGCCTTTTCTGGTTCTTGTACTGCCATGCTGGAAGGGAATTTGGGGGTGCACAGAAGTTGGAAGGAGACCCAGGCAGGACAGGTGACTCAAACTGACCAAAGGAATATTCCATATCCTATGAAATCATGCTCAGTGCATAAAGTGGGAAGAAGGAGAAAGGGGAGGACATTTGGAGGGATGGTGTTCGTCTTCCCAAGTCACCGTTACACGTGCTGAGGCCCTGCTCTCATGGGGATGGCTGAACACCTGCCCGCCCATGGGAAGCACTAAATTAATTCCTTGCTTTGCTTGCATGAGTGGCTTTTGCTCTACCTATTAAACAGTCTATCTCAACCCATGAGCTTTCTATCTTTGCCCTTCTGATTCTCTCCCCTATCCCACTGGTGAGGGAGCGGGTGAGTGGCTGCGTGGTTGCTGGCTGCGGTTAAAACATGACAACAACATTTGAAATTTTGACTTTTCTGCCTCTTGCAAGCTGCAAATCTATTAACATGCCTAGAAAGTGCAGACCTGCAATGTTTGCTTTGCCACTTAATATAAATACTTCCACAGTTCTGTACACTATTTCCTGCAATTGTCACTGTTGGAAATATCCCAGCAAGTCAAACCCATTTTCCTATTTTTAAGGGGTGAGTATGAAGCTTGTACAAATCACCATGAATGTGATTACCAGTGCCAGTTTTGATGTGATTACATTACAGGTCTGACCAAAAGTCACTGGATGTTTTTCTCATCCCAAAGTATATTCTTCCTGTGTAAGCTCAAGTACAGTATAGAGTGTTGTCTGTATCAATTAGTTGTCCACATGAAGGCAGGTACTAGCAATTCACAAGGTAGGAGAATAATTGTAAAAGCTCCTGCTTAATTCCATAAATTTAAAGGTTATTTGTAACAAATAATATAAGTAGCTAACACCAATAACTCATGAATACAAATAACACAAGGCATTAAACTAATTTGATGGCTCAATTATGAAAGTAAGGATTATAGTTAAAAAATACTTACTTATAAATAAATCATATCATTATACACACATACAAAAAAAGGTGGATGACTGGCAAAAAAAGAAAAGGAATGCGTATTAGAAGATGAACTATCTCAGCTATTATGAAAGCAATTGCCACTGACCAACGTTTGATGGCCTCCATGTCATGACTCCTGGACTTAACTGGTAAATGCTCACATTACAACAAAGCACTGCTGCAGGGGTGTGTGGATGAGGTAGGCAAGGATGGAGTAAACATTATCATCCTTACCCAGAAGAAAAAAAATACAACAAAAACCAAATTGGATACAAGTTCTTCTCTTATGCCAAAAGCTGAAGCAAACTGTTATTTGAGAAAGATTTTGTTGCTGAGTGTATGTTAATTTGTATCACCTTCAAACACAAGACTTCTTTTTTTTTCAGTCTGTTGATTCAGCTTCTTTCTAAAAGCAAATTAAAATATAAATAAAACACATCCTATACAAGAACAGGGACATGATTCTGGATACATCTCATTTTGATTTTTCTTTTACAGGCAGTATGACAAGTTCTCAGAATTTAATTTCCACTTGCCTGGTAGTAAATGCCTTAATTTCTCAGCTCCCAAAGACAGTTATCTTTTCTGACTAGTCTTTTCCTTTATAAGGAAAATCTTTCTTTTTTTTTTTGTTTCCATATTATGTAGATGGGAGTGTCTTGGCAGTTAAATCTTACACATATTAATAATTATAAAAATCCCATCAGGAAAATTAAAACCACAAAAATTTTTTATGATTCCTGTATCTAAACCACAGTCTGATTAATGTGCTCATGCTTTGATCCACTTTTTTCAGCATCTGAGCTTTTGAATTGATACACTCAAAAATGATTCTTTGTTGAACAGATGGTCAATTATGAAAGTTTGCTTTAAGTTTAACTTTGCTAATTGTTTCTTATCTTTGTTTTCATTTAGTTTTACATATAGATGAGTTAATTTGACCTGTGTTCACCTGAGCAATACAGTATTTCACCTTTTTTGGCATGTCCAGATGCAGATCAGTGATGAGTAGCACTCCTCAAGGGTCTCCTGGGACCAGTGCTGTTTAATTTTTTCACCAATGGCCTGGGCAGTGGGATCGAGTGCACCCCCAGCAGGATTGCAGAGGACACCAAGCTGGGTGGTGTTTGACACACCTGAAGGACAGGATACCATCCAGACGGACCCAGACAAGCCTGAGAAGTGGGCCCATGGGAATCTCACTTTAACAAGACCAAGTATTCGGTCCTGCACCTGGGTCCAGTCAATCCCTGGTACAGTCCTGGGGATGAACAGATCGAGAGCAGCCCTGCCCAGAAGGACTTCAGGGAGCTGGCGGATGAGAGGCTGGACCTGAGCCGGCCCTGTGCACTCACAGCCCAGAAAGCCAAACGTGTCCTGGGCTGCATCCAAAGCAGCGTGGGCAGCAGGCGAGGGAGGGGATTCTGCCCCTCTGCTCTGCTTTGATGAGCCCCCACCTGCAGTGCTGCATCCAGCTCTGGGGTCCCAGCACAGGAGGGACATGGACCTCATGGATCAGGTCCAGAGGAGGGTCACCAAGATGATCAGAGGGGTGGATCACCTCTCTTATGAGGAAAGGCTGGGAAAGTTGGGGTTGTTCAGCCTGGAGAAGAGAAGGCTCCAGGGAACCCTGATAGCAACCTTCCAGTACCTAAGGAGGGCTTGCAAGAAAGATGGGGACAGATCACAGCAGGGCCTGCTGCAATAGGACAAGGGGTAATGGTTTTAAACTGAAGGAAGGTCAGTTGGGGTTAGAAACAAGGAAGAAGTTTTTTTATAAATATGGTAGTAAAACACTTTGGCACAAGTTGCCCAAAGAAGTGGTGGACGTCTCACACCTGGAAACATTCTTGACCAAGTTGGAGGGGGTTCTGAGCAACCTGTTGAAGATTCTGATGCTGTTGAAGATGTTCCTGCTCATTGCAGGGGAATTGGACTAGATGACCTTTAAACGTCCCTTCCAACCCAAACCATTCTATGATTCTGTATAATACAGGGCTACCCATCAGCTTTTTACAGAAGCATTTTAGCACAGTGCTTCAATAGCATCTTAGCTGTTTAAGGAATTTATTGCAAAAACAATCTCCAAACTCACAACATAACTGCAGAGAATCACTCTGTTACCAACCTGTGTGGTGCTACTACTATTTTTCTGTTCCTACTTGATTTTATACTTCCATCAGTGTGAGGGCTGGAGCACCTTTCAGACACACATCCTCTATTCCAATTAAGCTTGTCCCTTCCCCAACATTTATCTAGAAATAATCAGCTGAACATTATTTTTTCCAACCTCTTATACAAAAGCATTTTCAAAACAAGTGAATGCCTAGTAGCATTAAAACATTCTGAATACAACTCAGTCCCTTGCCTCTATTGCTTGTCAGATGCCCTGATATCTTGTTACTGCATATTTTCCTAAGAATACCACCCTGCATGCTTCACACAAAGCATGTGTGGCACAACAAAACCTAATTTGGCACAAAACATTTCTTCCTTCCCACACTCTGCAACTGAACTAATATTTTTATGCAGTCCCAAAATGGAAAAGTCTTTTTAGCACTTAATTATATTAAAATTCACTGCTATCATTAGATTTGCTGGTAACGTACATGCAATAATAAATTCCAACTTTTTCCTCAATGGACCTAAAAGTACCTATTTTAATAAGCAGATTTATCAATGAGGCATAAAAGAAGAGCAAACTATAGCTGCAGACAAAAATGAGGAAACAGAAGAAATGGACAAACCTGGGAGGAGGTGATGGCCTAGGAGTCTGCTTCTCTTATTAGAATCAATAACAATGCCTAGTCAAGATCTCAGCTGCAGCTTACAGGTGATGCTGTGTGGAAATTACTTCTAATAAATACAAGCTGAAACATGACTGAAAATAAGGCAATGACGTTTCTACTTTGAACTCCAAACTGCTGCAGACATTTTGGGTTTAGGTTTGGGGATCTTTGCAATTCTCATTTGATTAGAAGCCTGTGCAGCTAGAGGTACATTCAAGCTGTGTTGAGCCTTCTAACTGAAATTTCATAACTTCCCAAATCACAGGGATAACCAGTACAAAACAGAGGAGATTAGATATGGAAAAGAGCAACTATTGGAAAGGAGGTTATTAAACACAGTAGAATTTAAACCTGAATGACAAGGCAAGAAGTTTCAAGGGGTCTTTTGTGAGGGTAGTGTTAGTTACACATTTACGTACATGTGGGATTTCATACCACACCAGGTTTCAGGAGTATCACAAAAAGGAGAGCAACATCTGTTTGTTTTCTGTATCACTGATGAGAGTCACCTTGACTTTTCATTATTTTGAGATCTTTTTGTCTTTTTTTTTTTTCGGTATAGCCTTGAGGCTATTGTCAAAGAAAGGACATGAGCTATTACGAACAGAATACTAGCTATGATGAACAAAACTGTCCTAGAGTGAGTGTTATAACAACAAACATGGGTTTTGAAAATGTTTTTCCTCTCCTTTTAGAGAATGTCTGCTACAGTGAGAAGAGGGTATTGCCAAGAACACGAAGAATAAACGCAGCCTGGGGGTTCAGGGCATATTTTTTTTCTGTCTTCCAAATTAACATACATATAAATTAATAAAAAGAAATCAAAGGGAAAAAAACCCTACTCATCCTTTACCTTTCAATAGGCTCTATGCCCTGGAACTCAAAAGTTTCTCATTGTAGTGCCAACAGCATATTTGTCATCCCATCAAAGAACTTGTAACTCTGAGTACTTCTTATCAGTATGCATCTCATCAAAACAAGTGTTTACTATGATAAACAAAAAAACTATCACTGCAACAACTATTTAAACGCTGCCAAGACATGGTTAACAGTAATTAATGTTACATTTAGAAATCAAACTCTCATTTACATATTATCCATTGTCCTAGTGTTGCACCTTCAAATACAGACCCCTTTTAACAGAATTTCTTTTTTTGAAGTTAAAGTCTTATGATTAAAAATGTTTATTTCACTACTGACTAAAAAACATATTTGAGAGTTATTGGCAATTTTATGGCACACAGCACTTCAATATTTTGGCACATAACCCCGTCATTAGCTTGCAGGGAAAAGAGGCACAGCTCTAACTGTACTTTGAATAATTTTAAATATTTGTTCACACACACACACACACACACACAAACACACACACACACAGAGCTTCTCAACGTAACTCATGCACCCATGCCTCCCAAAGAGGAACCTTCTTCTTCTCCAACAGAATATATAACGCCTGGTCACACTGCCCCTATGCCTTCCTGAGTCAGACATACAGCAGGAGAAGTTTTTCACTATCCTTGCCTTGAAAAGCTCTTCAACTTCTTTTCCACTAACTCAAAAAGACTGTGACAGAGAAAAGGCAGAGAATGAATGGTGAAGAGGTAACACTTGCCAAGAAACCAGAGCTATTATTGAGCAAACCTTCTCTGCCCTTCACATGGTACCTACAGTCACAGAAGGAAGGGTGGATGGGAAGATCATCTACAATGAAGAGACAGGGCAGGGGCAAGCAAGCAGATTTGAAAGTGCTGTTCATTTTCAAATTCTACTAACCTCTAAGACTTCAAAATCTTCAGAAAATCCAAGAGAGGTAGAGAATTTTAAAAAAAAGAAAAAAAAAGAATTTTTCATAGCAAGCTGTACCTCTCAAAGCTCAGGAAAGAATTAAGGTGATCAAAGTAAGAAAATGCTCCAGTTTGCAGCATGTCAGTGGAGCTCTCTCCTAATGTGAGGTACATGCAAAGATACACTCAGACAGAAACTAGAATTGCCCAGAAAATAAACGTCACATTGTACACGGAGGTAACTTCAGTAACAAAAGCACCAAAAAATATTCACTGCAGAAACCAAAGGAAAAAGCACAAGGCAGGTCAAGAAAAGAGGAGTTCAAAGGTTTTGGACATCAGCAAAGAAACACATCACTCACTCAAATATAAGCAAGAAAACCAACAGAAAAGCAATCTGAAAAGGAGAATCACATTTGAGTTTGTTGACCCTGCAGCAACTGATACAGTCAAAACAGACATGAAGAATGAGAATTGAAGAGATGTAGCTCAGAATGTCACCAATTTCCTGTTTTCTTGTGCTTTACAAATATGGATGAGGCCACCAAGGTCTTGCTTGTGCTCCCACAGAGAACCTGGTCTGTGCCCAGGACCAAGAGGTGGAAGGTTAATGTACTGACTTGCAGCACTGGCTCACCACTTCCATACAAACCTTCTCATTTGAATAGTTTTGTGTCTAGCTGAGCTAGTGCTAGTTAAAATGTGCCAAAACCAATTAGTGAGTAAAGATGCTGCTATAGCAACGGCATCTAATTTTCCAATTAGTAATAATTGCTGAAACACCTGCCATAAAACATAAGTACATTTGGATTGGGGGGTCTCTGAAACAAACTCTGCTTTTAAGTTTCTTTTCTTTCTCTTTTAAGTTGACCTTTATCATGATAATGAAATAGAAGAAAGTGCCAGTTCTCTTTTTGCTGTAGCATAAAACAAATAGACAAAATATTATTTATTTTTAAGGGAGCCCCAAGAACGTGTCCTAAAGTCTTAAACTAATTAACTGTGCTGTGCTTAGAGATTCCCAGGCAGGGGAAAAAAAAAAAATCCAGATGGCACTCAGTTTACAAAGCAGAGCAGTGCAATGAATGCAATATTGAAACACCACCTGTAGGATGCAAATGCTCTGATTCACAGTGGTAAAGGCAAAGCAGTAGTAGCAGTGCCACGCTACATTTAGTGCTATGGTGCGCAGCAGTGCTACAGTAAACAATTGTGGGATCAGGCAATGGAAATGGGACTCACATTTGCTCCGTGTTACATCTCAGAGATTTTTATCACCCTTTTGTATCAGCCACCACCCACCCACACACTGGACGTATGTGAAGTCAGTAATCTAATGCTGATTTCCACTCTTAGACAGCACTGCATGAGAGTGCACATGGTCTTCCAGTACTTCAATTTTCTGTATTTCAAACATTTACAGTCACTCTCCACCTGTGGAGACACTAAACCCCAGGGCAACTATACAATCAAGTACTTACAGGTTTTGGTGAGGTAAAAGCAAGTGTGCCACTTTTTCCTCTGCAGTGAAGTGATTGATCATAGAACGGCGGAGCAATTCAGCAATTCAGGCTGTAAAAGACCAGCCACATACTAGTTCTCTGCTTGTAAGAGCCTAAAATCACCCATAAGGATTCCCACTTAAGCCTCTTCAGCGACCCTAATCAGAGTGAACATAAGCAGTTAATCAGAAAGGCAAGTTTCCCAACAAATGTAAGAAATTCCCAAATGGCCGAGTCCAGCAGTGCTTCTTGAAACAGCAGCAGCAGTAACTGCAGCAAACAGATGTTGTTGTTTCACACAGGTAAGTTTTAACAAACACTTAAAGACATGGCTCAAAAATATTATTTCTATATCACAACAGAGTTTTAACTTTTTTTGATTATTATTTAAAAGGAAATGAGAACAACAGTGACAATACATTTTGACAAATTTATACTTTCAGCAATGTACACTGCTCATTGCATTTACATTTTGTAAACTGGTTCTGCCATCTGTTGGGACCAACAGAAACAATTTGTACTTTTTTTTTTTTTCTGGAGGCTTTTTAGCTTATCAAAAATCAGTTGCTTTTTTTTTTTTTTTGTTTAATAAAATCATCTAAGCGACTTTTTACAGAAGTGCCCTCTCAGTTACATGTTAGTGTATTGTGCTTCAGAGTTTCAATAGTGTGTTAGCTTCAATAATTTACAGAAAATCATGCCGCTTGCCCAGTTATTATTCCTGAACTCCAAAGGGGCACCTTTGGCTAGAGGGACTTAAGTAAAAATGACTATTTCATTAAGCAAGTCACGTTCGCCTCACCTTTGAAAGGTGCCATCACAACAACAAATACATTTTGAGATAACAAAGTTTGTTATAAAGGCTCTTCCAGCATTAAGAATTATGATATGCTCCTTTTATATGCTTAAACCATACTAAGGCACATAAGGTGCCATGGAAGCTATTGGAAATCCTATCATTGAAATGAATGCAAAATTGTGTCAAGGTTGAAGAAAAGCCTTAGCAGATCCATTATACAGCATAAGGGGTTGTTTTTTTCCTTGATTTATTTCAGTCTCTGCAGAACTGGCTTTTCATCCCGATAGCACCTTCTAGCACTTCTATAAACCAAGAGAACACTAGACTAAAAAACGAAGCAACCAAGCCTCTGACCAGCCAACTAACCAAAACCATCCTATTTGTTATTATACAGCAACAGAATACACTGTAATTATAGTTTATGACCAGCTTTCCATAGAAGGCCTTCTTCCTGTATTTCTAAATCAGGCAGGGAATTCAGTGTGCTTGAAATGCCAGAAGAACTGCAATTTTTTTTGGCATTTTTTAAAATCATTGTACTTATGAGATTATTTTTGGCTGTAAAAGAACAGAAATGTTTTCTGAACCTTCACACTGGTGCAGGACATAAGGCCACTTGCTTTAAGCATCGGTAATCTCATCGACACCGATAAAATTATTCATGCTTTAAAAATTAAGTGATTAACTATGTTCATACATTTTTTTTTCCCTGGCCTGGACCTCTAGGTAATAGGCTTAGCACACTGAACAGGCTGTGCACAGCTTTTCCATGATGGACTCGGTTCTAAAACAACTCAAGAAGTCAAGTATACTGTTTACCTCTGGTCTTTTTGAGCACATTATTCTTTCAGGGGGACAAGCATGAATGGTGCTCTCTGAAAATGCTCAGGCTAGCATGAGAATTGAAGGGGGTAGAAGATTTGCAATTACTTCACAAAAGGACAGATCTACAAAGAATTGACAACAGGCTACACTGCAGGGAATGAGCTGAGTTAAGGTTTGTACTGTGAATTAAGATTTAATGAGTCCCTGGGCAAGTTTTATCAAAGAAACTAAAGGGGGGAAAATAAAAAGAAGACTGCTTGATCATGGGTTAGCTAAATGAAAATGCTATGTATGTTAAAAATAAAATCTATCCAAGACAGAGTGACCTTGAACATTTAGCTGTAGCATCAGTCATCAGGAGGTAAAGTATTCTGTTATTTCAATGTAATGATGAATTGGCTGCAATGAAAATAAAACTATATTGTAAGATTATTGCCAAATCGGAGTTGCATATTTGTAATATGCATATTCTGATAGTAAGAGATTGAAAATGTGCTTTTTTTCTTTATGGAAAGGTTTAAAAAAGGGAACACCTTTCTAAAACAACTAAAATAATCAATGAAATGTAATCTCTTTTTTTTTCTCTTATACCCTCACAGAGAAAATAATCCTTAATTAGATGGGCATCATATCACATCCAACACACAAATACAACTATCAAGGATAATTATCTAAATGATGGTATATTTCAGTGCACAAAGTGATTTTTTTTCCTTTAACAACTACACCGAGGAACTGGTGTTCAGGACAGAGCAAATACAGTTTATGGAGTGATGCAAATATATCATAGGAATAAAGTGGTCATTTGGACAAAACATTTCAGTTTGTCACAGAACTAATTCCACTTCCTATTTCCAACTGATGATAATTTTAAATGCAATTGATGGCAAATTATTTGTGGAGCTAGGAACTAAAGGTCTCAAAATCATATATTTGAGAACATTTTTCAACAGTTTTTATTCTATATTAGACATATATTGACACAGAGAACAGTGGGGAGCATTCTGTTCCCAACAAACTGAAGTCATCCATGTAAGACAATCACAGCTGAGATTTCAAGTACCATAATTGCTGACTAAGAACTCAGCTACTAAGGAGAAAAAGCATGATCCAATGTCTTCTGAAAGAGCTCATTGAATATTG
The DNA here is from genome assembly GCA_013398955.1 of Callaeas wilsoni. Taxonomy (NCBI): domain Eukaryota; kingdom Metazoa; phylum Chordata; class Aves; order Passeriformes; family Callaeidae; genus Callaeas; species Callaeas wilsoni. The sequence goes on along the minus strand of VWPU01016612.1, from coordinate 27,042 downwards.
CACATTTCACAAATAACAGCAAAAATGGCAATTTCCTCTCTTTAAGAGACTCAATGCTCTTCTGTAAAAGTGCAGGACAGAAAGTTCTCTATGGGAAGGCAAGAAATTTAAAAAAGCTTAATTTTTGTAACTAGGGTCATAGCCAAAGGCAAGGCTAGAATCATTACAGCTTTTCCCCATGACGTGATGGAAGCGGCAGGAGTATCTGATCATGCTCAGGTCCAGATCAGGCTCAATCCTCTCTTCTATTCCCCAGAAAGAATCATTAATTTGCAATCACGTCCTTAACACTGGCAAGAATTTAAGGCTGTAAAAACATTTTCACAAGCAAAGTATTTCATAGTTTTAAGGGAAGATCTCTCACAAATTACTATGGAAAAGCAGATTTTTAAAATGTAATATGTAAGTAATAAAGCTGTCAGAATCTTTATTTTTTCCACCCTCAGAGTTAAGCTTTTCTTTAGAAATGAGACCATAAGAGATTAGCTCCCTTCTGCATTGAACAAATATAAAATTTTAACATTATTGAAGCTACTCTTCTGTTGTATAAACAAGGTATTTACTAGGTGTAGTATAACTACTTGCCATAACTAGAGAAGAACAATGAACTGAAAACACCTATCTTATAAACAGCATAAAAAAGAAGTTGTAAAGAAAGCAGACATCTTCATAATTTCACATAAAACACCACCATCAGACTACATCTCTTAAATGCTGCAATTTTTTTTTTCCTTCATCTGCACTTACTTAAAATAGCTGAAAAAAATGCTTAATTTTATTTACTATGAGAACCATGGTCAGTAAGTTAAGATCCCCACAAGCTACGGGCTACTAACAATAGTAAACAATAGCCCTTCCCTAAAACGATACCATCTCAATAACAAGAATATATTTACACTTCTTCTCTATTCAGGAAAAACATTATCAAGTGAATAAACCCCCCCCTAATTCTACTCATTCGATGCTAGAAAAATACTTTTTGTTGCAGATTTCAAAAATCACAAAATACTTATACCTCAATAGAGGCCGTATATCATGGCCCTGATCAAAGCAATTTGGCTTTTGGCTTCACCTTTTGCTTTCTCCTTCTTTTCATAATGCAGCTGCTAGCAGCTGCCCTTTGTTTCAATAAACTTTTGGGTACATGTTCCCTGTCAATCAACACAAAGACTTATAAAAGACAAACAAGGTGGAAGAAAATCCAAGCAACATGAGAGAAATTCTGATCCAATGATGCCAGCAGCAAAACTTCTATTTCTGTGTGACCAGTGCAACGTCTCCAGGCAATTCCCCAGAGAGAGGTAAAGTGGTCTAATGGTTTCAGCTCAAGTCAGAAAATGTGCAGAACTGCCAGATTTCAGGTACGACCTCGAGCAAGTCACACAGCTGCTCTCAATTTTCCCATTTGTAACACACAGATAACGAATCTGGCAAATGTACACTGCCATAAAATAGCTAAGCGTGACTATTGATTTTTGCCTTATAAAAGGCAACAGTACAGAACTCAACTTAAGAACACTGTATCCCAGAGCTAGTAAGCAGGAGAATCTGGGAGGAAGATGATCGTCTACTTTTATAATTATTGATTTTTACAGGGTACATATCACTTTATTACCTTGACACTCTTTAAATATGGAGCTTCTTAAGGAATTAACAAACCAAATACAAGAAGAAATGGACCTTACATAAATGCCAGCAGCAGACCTGCTTTAAATTACAAAAATGAAAGAAATGCTATTAAGTAGACTAAATGTCAGAGACTCCTGAGTGTTTAAAGTTAATTAGAGGAAGACTTTATTTTAGTACCATTCTGAATCTAAGAGAGTTCATAGTTAGTTGAATACCTGCAAAGAACAACCACCACAGATTTCTAAATTTTATAAATGTGAAAAACTGAAAGAGGTGTACATCCTGTTGGGGAGATCTGTGAAGTACAGCTAAGCACCTTCATATCTATATCTATATCTATATCTATATCTATATCTATATCTATATCTATATCTATATCTATATCTATATCTATATCTGTATCTATATCTGTATCTGTATCTATATCTAAAACACAGAAATGGCTTCTGGAGTTTCTCCTAAAAACACATACAGTTTGGTTCTTAGTTGTTTGCCACCAGGACTTTAGTCCTGCAAGCTCCACTCAGAAGGCCCAGGTGCCCTGTCCATGCAGGAGAAAAAATGAGCTGATCAAGAGCTAAACTTTTTTCCCCATGGAAGCTAAGGTATAAATCCACAGAAGAATTTCTTATACAACAGACTTTTTTTTAAAGTCTGCTGAAATGTGCTCCTAGCTCCACCCTGTTCCTGCTCCTCACTGCTCCCTGCACCGCATCATTTAAATCACAGGCAGTAATTGCCATTGTAGCTGAGCCAGAACCTGGCAAGGAACAGAGGAATAAGGAAGGGATCATAACCTTTTTTACCAGCTTTTTCAGAAGAGAAATCATGATGCTGCTATGTACTGGCAAATATAAAACACCTTTATTGCAAAACATCAAAAAGGTTGCTGCAACTACCATACTAATCATAAAAAATATCAGCAACACTGACATGTTACATCTCTCTGTGGCAAGCCAAGGATCAACAGTGTTTGCCACCTCATGGACAAACAGTAAAATACAGACTGTGGGTATATTCATGGCTGGTAGCAACTGGAAGCAGGATTAGAGGCTTTCAGATGAAAATTTGTTCTGTTCAGATGAACAGGATTTGTAGTCTTCCACAACAGTACTGAATATTGATTACAGCTACGTGTACTTGGATCTAGTGTTTTCAAATCCCTTGCAAATAAGAGAAAAATTCTGTCTTCCTGAACACACTTGTTTGTTTCAAAAGAAGAAACAAGAAATAAGAAAAGAGGGGGAAAAAAAAAAAGAGAGGAACCATTCTCTAGTGTTTTGGGGTGATTCTATGACAATACTGTATTCCTCATCACCTGCTTGATCTGTAGAATGCAGTTTGTACCTTTAAACTGCAAAGGAAGAGAGAAGCCAGGGGAACTCTTCAAAGCAGCTTGCTTGACCTTGCAGTTAGATGTTTACACACTTTTTCTTCTCTGGGCTGGCAGGTTTTTTGCCCGTTAGGAGGGGAGAGGAGAGAGTTGTTCTCTCTAGCCCTTTGGCTTTCAGCAGCAAGGGACTGTGATCTGCCTCAGTGGCTTCTGTTCCTTTCTGGACTGTTTTCGGCTTGCTTCTTCATCTAAAATCCGCTATCATCTCTGGGACGCTCGGTGTGACTCTCCGGGGGGCTACTGGACCCTGCCCAGCTCAGGACTGCGGGAGCAGCTAAGTTTTACAGACAGAAGGGATTATATAAAATCCATCAGTATCCTTTACCTGGACGGGAGGGGGTTTCAATGTCCTTTTCTGCCCCGTGCCTGCGGGGGACTCTGTTAAATAAACAGGTTTTTTTCACCTTCATTTGAGAAATTATTTTCCTGTACCCATGGGTGGAGGGGTTGCCAGGACCTGCTTGCCTGGCAGGCAGGAGAGGGAGATGGCCTTTTTGGGTTGTTTCCTCCTAAATTTGTGTCCAAACTGGCACACTAGCTTTCTATACCAATGATGATGCTAATGTGCAATTTATAATTCAAGTTTACTTGCATACAGCTCGACAGAACTAAAAATCTATACCAATGCAGAAACTAATTTTCAAATACACAACACGACAGCTCATCACAAACTACATTTTTCAGAGAAACTAACACACATGACTATTAAATATCAGGATAGAGAATGTGGTGGGAGTTCCTCTTCCTCCTCGCATACCAATGTTTAGTAGCACCTTTTTTCTTTCAGTCTAATGTAATTTGTGAGGTGCCAATCAATTGGCTGCAGATTCCCTAACCTTGTCCTTAAAAGTTCCAGAACCTGACCTGCTTCTCATGCCAGAGACTGCATAGAAAACCTATGTTCAGTCTCTTGCTTTTCTTCTCAGTCTGTGATGAGATTCTTAGAAAAATCCCTTGCTAAATGGGGAATTTCTGCCATTTGTCTTCAAAGGGGTATTAGCATTAACTAGCTGCTAGTGCTGCTAACGAGCACGCTAGGTAAACTCTTAGATGAAATATGAAGGCTCAACCTGAGTCTCTAAAATGCCATTATTCAGAAAATGATCAGATTCATTTAAATCCAAGTACCATTGTAGAATAAGAATCAACAACACATTCAACTATCTACCAATGAACCACACATTTTCTGGGAGGCAAACCAGATTGCTTCATTAGTCCCTGCCTTATCTAGGGTTCTGCCCCCCCCAAAACTGTGCAGATTTCTAATTTGGTACAATATTTGAGTAGTATTTGGATTTGTATAAAGACTGGAGTAAGGGAATTGAGAGCAAGTGAATGTAAACTGACAACTGTACTCTACGACATAAATTAGCTGGAGTTACTAATTTATTCCCACTTCTAAAGCTTCTTACTGAGTATGGTGTATTTATTTCCCATAATCCCTGGCTTGGTTTGTTCACTGTTTAAGAAGCGCAGTCTGGCCTGAAACTGCCCCAGGCAGAGTAATTGTGCTTACCAAAGATGGAATAAAAATATCCAATTTAGACTGCAAACTGTCTCTGTCTATAACGCATGTTAAAAACTTAAACGAATCTCAGATCAATAAAACTTAAACCAATTCTTAAATCGAAACACTGCAGATCTTTTAAACTTACATTTATATTTTGGCGGTTCACTGCACTTGGTTGCACAATTTTCTTTAGAAGTTTTCAGCAGTTTGGAGATGGTTAGTGTGACAAATGGTTGAGTCTTCAAGGGATTGTGCTTTCAGCTCTTGCTCAGATCTACATATGTGGAAAGTGGTGCTTTTTTTTAAGAAAAAGACCCCTAATAACTAATAAAGAAGTTTATCCCCTTCTGCTGAAATCATTACTCTAGATATTATGTTTAGACCTTTCCTGCAGTATTTTTCCATAGAGCACAAAGTATCACAACTCAGCGATCTTTCCTCCAATTTAAAGCAAAGGCAAGGACAAAATCATAGCAGGACCTGGATCTTGTTTTTTAATGATAAAAAAACCATAAGCCAAACCAAAACAAAAAACAAACCTACAAACAAAACACTTCATGGAGAAACCCATCAAGGAGAAAGGTGAAACCAATCTAGAGACCTCTTGACAAATTGAATAAAACACCTCCAAGCAAACAAGTCTGCAGACTTATTGTAATGGAAACAATATGTAGACAATTGCTCTTTCCCCCCTTATTTTACTCATTTAAGGCCCCCTTAACGATGTGGATACATTAACTAAAATAGAAACTCCAGTTCTGAGCACAGCCAAACTATTGGCTATTAATCTTGGTTTCCTCCCTATTTCTCCACTTCCTTTATCTATCCTGAGAACCATCTCATTAAAAGACAAAATTAAACCAGACTAAATATATGTGAATTAGTTCAGTTTCGAGTATTTTTTTTCCTCTGAGAACAGAATCCCACAGGCTAGCTGGATTTTGTGCCAACTGTATTTACATTATTTACATTTTTACTGTAGCTGCTGTCAATTCCACAAATCACTTACTATTCAATTACTAAAACATTTAAAAGTAATGAAACACTCCAATGTAATTACAATGGCCAGTGGAAATACCTCAAATTCCATGTCCATACCACAATGGAAAAAAGAAGTCTCCTTACCTGACTCTAAACTCCGGACACATTTCCTAAGGCTGACTCTAGACCAATATTTCTTATTAACTGCCCATCTCTCCTTTCTTCCTTTCCTCCTTTCCTCCCTCCCTCTCACGGTTTTCTGCAACTTTCATGTCACCAGTGTTAATAGTATTAATCCTATTTCCTCAAATCTACATCTCAGCTCTTGGTAATGCTGAGAATTCTCATTTTTCAGGCTTCACCTTACCCAGACTTAATATGTTACTTTCCCCTATCAGAAGGGCTGGGATGGCAAGCCTCTCCTCACTCCCCAGTGAAAGCTTTCTGAGATACTGTTCTTAGATTCTCTCTGGTGCAAAACCTATAACTGATCTGATTTAGTTTCTAACCTCCCATTTCTTCAATTTTTCTATCAACTTTCTTGCTAAACTTTTTGGCTCATCTTTGGTTTCTTCCATCACATAGCTGCATCTTCCTGCAGCACTAATGTCTGCAGGGTTTTCTGCCAGTCTATTAGAACCACTGACTATACTTAACTTATTTTTTTCTTTTTCTCTCAACTGAGCATGACAAGCAGGAAAAAATATCTTAATAAAAATCAGCATAATCACAACGAATTAATCTGAACAGCATTTTTTCCAAGTGAGTTGCCAGCAAAAGTGGAAAAATAGAAGATCATAGTCACAAGCCATCCGCCTGTACTGGAAGCAGAAATAACTGTCCTCCAATCCCATTTTGCAAAGAAACCCACACTGAGTGCTTTCTCATGCACTGAAAAATGTAATACCAGGAGTGGAGTATATGCTTCCTTTCTGTTTCTAAAACTCTCTGACACACTCTGCAGGTCACAAGGCGTCATGTCACCGTGTTACAGTCTAAGTGGAACAGATGAAAGCGGATCAGGACCTAAGGGAAGGGAAAGTAGACTGTAAAGACTCTTTGAGTGGGGAAGAGAAATTATTACTAATTTTAAAAATTAAAATACAGGTACAGTGGCTACAATTCAAGAGCTTGTTCTTCAAAGACCAAACACCCTGCTTGCAAAGGAATTTAAAGAGTTTTAAAAGTTTACCCAAATATGTTATTTTACTGCTAGGTTAGGATACTGGCTTTCTTGTCCATGTCATGTCTCCTCGCCTGGGAGAAGCACTAGGATGGCAAGTGAGCCAGAGGTGAGGCAAAGGGATCAGTGTAGTATGGGCACAGAGGCACTTGGAGGAGTTAAAGAATGTTTGCCAGAGGAAAGAGGAGGAGGAAGGACATTCTCCAACTGTGAAGGACAGTGACTACACTGCGGTGGCTCCTGCCAAAATGCTGACACCAGCCACTGCAACCCACGATCCTTGCAATTCACTGGTCTGCATAAAGATCAATTCCTTTAATCCCAGCAGAGCTTCCTGGTACTCCTCCACCTCTTTAGCTGGCTGTACAGCATCAGAACTGAACAGAAAGTCTCCCATTTTGCCAAGTATGCCACCGACGTCTGCTATCCCATGATCACACTGGCTGGAAAAGGAGGAAACCCAAAGACGTGCAGTACAATGCCACTCACATGATTTAAAGGTTTGCATAATTGCAGAGTGAACAAAGATGGTGAATCAACCTCCAGCACAGATTGAAGCTTACACTGAACTGAAGAAAACAGTGAATTTAGGTAAGTGCAGAGGGGGAGGGGAAGTAATCCTCATGAAGCAGCCACAACACTCAAATTAATTTTAAACATTTCTGTGGAATAACTTCTGCATGGAAGTTCCAAAGCTAGTTAGCACATCGTAGGTGCTGCTAGAGTAAATATGTACTCTCACATGTAGGTGTGAATTTTATGACTACAGGCTATACCTCTGAACCTGCCACTGCTGCTTTCCTGAGAGGAGCTCTCAACCGTGACACCTGGCTCCCAATCTATAAATGTTCTCTTCATATAAATGATGTTTGTTCTTCATCTCAACAGGAGAGGCTCCGAGAAACAGGGAACAAAGAAGTAAAAATATTTTCAATTTCTTTAGCAATAAAGGAAAAAACTTTCCAACACTTTATTTTACACTTCTAGCCTACCCAGCCCCTGGAAAGTAAGTTGTGCTACAAGCAGCAGAGCTGCTTAAAACATAGGAGCCCTTAAACTGAACAATCAACCTGTGCAGACATGAGCGGCGCCCGCTGATTCACCACTACTGATTCTAATCTCAGAAGCACAAATTTCTGAATGACCAGTTGATATACGCAATTTAGAAACATTTATTTTGGCAGGACATTTTCTAGATACGAGAATTGCTTTTTACGTCAAAAATATCTTGATGATATCTGCTGAACAGTGTGGTTTCAGTCAAGATATCAGGCAGGAAAATTGGTATAAAAAAGGCAAGTACAAGGTACCCTTGCACTTCATGATTCCTTGTTAAAACCATTTTCCAAAAACATACTTCGTCCAGAGAGGAAACCTTTGCCATGATGTATCATTTACAATTCCAGCGGTAAGTTTATTGCAGGATAATCTTGGATTTAAAAAAAAAAAAAAAAAAAGTGTTAATAGAAAGTTTGATTCAAGCTTAAATATAGAAATAGTTACCGCTGCATTATACTCTAGAGATGGATGACTGGATGAAGAACTACAAAAAATGCAAAAGGGCTTTATAAGAAGCCAGCCAAACACTGACGCTGAAATAAAAAAACCTAAATCTTGCCAAATTACTTGAAAGGACAGAAAACTTATCATTATGGAAGGAAGATAAATCTAAATAACAAAGATATATTAAAATACAGTAAAATTGTTTGGTTTAATTTTTTTTCCAATACTGACAGTTTTCTGAGGTATTTATAACAAAAATACTTTAAAAAAAGTTATTTAATTTGAAACAACAGATCCCATTCATATCTTGTCATAATATTTCTTCTTCCCTCCAAGTCCATCATGTCTGTATTTATGAATATATATGCAACAAAAATGTCATTTTTTCTGAAGAAGAGAAAGGAGCTTTTAGCAATTAAATGGTATAACAACTAAAACAAACACTTTCACAGAAGCTTTTCAGGGTATCGTATTTATTATATATTATGCAGCTAGCCTAATTAGACTAATTTGTTAAGCTGACAATCATTTAAGTTGGGATGAGCTAACCAACTTGGTCATTATATTCTCTAAGAAAAACGCCTTTTTGTTTGGTTCTCTCGCAGACAAATCCTTACAAAAACAAGTAAGCAGCTGGTAGCTGAAAGCTACCTTGTACTACACAATTGTTTACACCAAACAGCTAGGAAATACAGTGTAAACAGTATTTCAAGCATTTACATTTCTATACAGAATTACACACAGAGTCTGGATTAATTTTTACAAGAAAAACTATTGGTTTCTATCCACAGAGTTTTTTAATCATTATCCTATGCAGCATTAAAGTTGCCAAGGTGGTACAATCCCTCTTTCAGAAGCGCTTTCCCAACCTTTAGTCATGCTGTCCAATCTCAAAACTCACAGATGCTGAGGAAATTTCATGCTTACCTGACTAAGATGGGTTGACAAATGCTATAGTTCCACCCTTTACTATCCATAAAGAACTTTGCAAACTTTACCGTGTCTCCAAACACACTAACCTCAAGGCACAGAAGGATCACAACTATAATGTTCCTTGAGTACAGTTTTTCATACTAAATTTTCACATTTGGCAGGGAAAATAAGAATAAAATTATGGAGCAATGTCTTCTTTTGACTATTTAATAGTCAAGCACGAACGGGTGTGTAATTTAGTAGTGCCATAGTTACATAAGCATACTTTTGAACACACATCCAATTCAAAGCCCCCACCCTCTGGGAATCTGTGCCCTAGTTTCCTGGTAGCCTACAGCACATGCCAAATTTGAAATGGAAATATTTCCCTAATCAGCTAAATCTGGGTCAAAATGTCAACTCGGCTTAGGTCCAAGTCATTGCCACTCATGATCTCTGGAACGGCCATAATGAATATCTGTGCAGCATGAGGGACTCCAGATGTTGACCGTGGGGCACAGCCTCCTAACAACTGCCACAAAGGGAAAAGTCTACGCACACTTTGGTACACGTCCTCAGGAAACTGAGCATCAGGAAAGACACGTGCGCCTGTCTCCTCTGCACTTGTCTCCACTTGCCCTTGTGCCCTCTGCACAATAGTTCCTGTTCCATAAAAAGGCACTTTGCAATCACGACTCCTGTCGGGATGCAGCTAATCTGCACAGAAGCACTTTTGCATTGGCACCATAGCAAAGGGAAGGCACTGATTTTTTTAGCCAGTCAAATAAGCTACCTTAACTAAGATACATAATGTTTTCAGGTAAAAAACCACTTGCAAGGAAGAGTCAGACACACAACAATTAACAGGAATTGCTCAACTGTACTGAAGAGGAGGATGGTGACTCCAGCTAAACTCGGGAGGTGAGCAGGTGAGTGTCTCACTGGCACATCCAGAATTCCAAACCATCTGTAGTCAGTGGGTATTCATATTTTGCAGAATAAGATAGCAAAGACATTATTAGCTGTTCATGTTAACTTACACAGTATTAAAAAAAAAAAAAAAGGAACATTATAGAAGAAAGCAAGGCTTTCGCTCTGCAAACTGCCAAAATAGATGGTGATTTATTAATTACTGAGAAAAACTTTGCCCATGCAAATACTGTATTCAGTGAGTTGTACAGAGCAAGAGGACAAAACTTCTGACTTTACTAGGTTTAACCAATTTACACCAGCAGCATGCGTAGGTCTTTGTTATGACACTTCCATTCCTTTAAATCACTAATGCACAATCTCAACACTAATTTTAGATAATTTTTTCTAGTCTATGAAAAAGCTACATATGTTTGATGTGCACGCATGCAAGCACCTACATGTATTATAAAGACATGTTAGAGAAACTTAAGTTGTAATGAGTTCAAAACTGCCCTCCCTTACTTGCAAACAGTTCACCTTTTGAGGTATATTTGGTCCATTAGCCAACAAAATGCAGATCCACTATAGAAAAATTGCATTACTAGATTGTCTTGGACTACAACTTTACAAAGTCTGGAAGTAAGTAAGATGCTTTAACCTATAGAAAACTATGCTCTTCACCTAAACCTGATGTTTTTGCACGTGATACCTTTTGTGGGAAGCTACCTTTTGTCAGGGCAATATCCTTCATACCTGAGGCAAAGCCTAACCTGATGCTGAGAGCAGGCAAGCAGCTCACCTTAGCTACAAAGGGTATTGCCTCAGGGGTTAATCACCGGGGATTGTTTGAACAGAGGGACAGCTGGCACATCTCCCCACAGAGACCAAACAAATCATTTCTAATCTACGTTTACTGTACCAGGGTCTGGGTCTCATCCAGTGCTAATTTGCAATTTTACTGTGCATTCCATCATTTTTACAATACCACATAGTTAAAATGCACAGCTTTACATTTATTCCAGCAGAGCTTTAAACTGACAAAAGAAAGTTTATTTTTCTAAAGAACACTCACCTAGCACTGTGATTGTTTTTAAGAATACATCTGTGCTATTTTTCAGAGCTACTGAATTGTGCAAAACCAAGAGTGTGAAGAATAAACAGAGCAAAATGTAGCAATACAAAATGTATGTTATTTGAGATAATAGAAAGGGTGAAAAGAAAAATGATACTCTTAGAAGTACCAGTTCTATAAAAATTTCAAACCATCAATTTTGCATAGCAAAATGAACAAAGCAGCTCTACAAGCAAGGCAATTACTTATTTCTCTTTGTACTAAATGGAGAAGAAATGGAATTAAACAGAAACATTGTTTTTTCACCGTGACATAAAAGCTGGAAGTTTCATGTGTGAAAAGACTTCAAGCCTTTTTCCTCCCTTTAATTATTTTTTAATTGTTCTACTCTCGTTTTTCATCTGAATCCCACCAAGGGGCCACTGTGGTGGAGATAAACAGGTGAAGCTTTGACTAGGATAAAATCCATTACATTTCATTTGAAAGATGAAGAGGTAGAAAGAAAATAAAATCCTCTGAGAAGTATATCGCAAGGCATCTGTGTCAAGCAGGGTAGGAAATATGACTGTATCACCTAGCTGTGCTAGGCAGACTATCATAAAACAATTTGAGACTATCTCCTAGTTTCATCTGTTAGCATATGTCCTGCTTTTCAGGGAATAACCTAATATAATATAATTTAGAGGTAATAAACTGTACAAGTCTTTGAACAGATTATCACCTCAACAAAGAAATCAAGTCATTAACTATATTCAGATATATTCAGGGACTTTTTCATCACAGAGCAATATTGCTGCTCTGCATCTTGGGAGGTACACCGCATTTTAAAACGTTGCTGTTCTACAGCTGGACTTAGGAGGTGGTGGAGAAGCAGGCTGAGGGCCTTCACTACTGAGCTCCTAAGCTGTGGCAATGCCATCAGTCAGTAAAGAGAACTCTCCAGCCTTTCGGAGATTTTCATATTTTTACTCTCAAACCAAACAGGAATCAGCCTGGGCACTTGAAATACGAAAGATTGTTTACATGAAACCTCTAAACTCAGTTTGTCTGCTGGCACCACAGCCCATTTTGCTAGAAGAAATGATGATGGTGATAAATGTCATGATACTGAAAACTTTGTGTCTGGAAAAAATATGTAATTTCCGTAGACTGCAATATTCAGTAATTCTTAATTAATTTTCAGAAGAAAGTGTAACTGGCCTTTGTATCTCCACAGCAACAACATAAAAGTGAGATGACCCACAGATAGCCCTGCATTCACCTTGAAGGGGCCTAAGCATTAAGAGTTACTTATGGAAATGTTACTGAACAAAATTCAAGCAATTATTTATTCATACTTTAAGCTGAGGAGGCTGAACAGAAGCTGTAATAATGTGATACTGAGATTCCAAAGTGGAAAAGATAAATGACATTTACGGAGCAACATCACGGCTTCTGTATGTTTAATGATAAACACTACAGAATCTGCTAATGTTTGCCAAGAAAGTGATATATTAAGCAGAAAATTGGTCAAGTTAATAACAGTAAGGGTTTGTAATTTAACCTTTGAAACTTCACTATTACAGAAAGGCATTTATATAGGAATAAATACACACACACACGTGTATCTGAATGGGCCCATATATCATGCTAAGCCATACTAGTACTTGTCGGGGAAGCAAAACACACAGTATCGTTTCTGTGTAATTCTCTACAAGAAGAAACAATTTACAACAGAATATTTACATTTCTATGGATTTAAATATACAGCTTACGTAAATATTACAAACATAGGGACGTTTGCGGGCAATTTTTTCTTTCTGAGCAATTATTTTTACATTATTTCACATTATTTTTATGCATGTACATACTCTAGACTACAAACATATACATATGTAGGCATTAAAAATATATAAACAAAGGTAATGTGTATTCATATTTTACAGCTAAGTGGGCTGGATTTCAGATAGTGTAAACTACTTACTTCTCATAAAAGAAACTGCATTCCAAATTCTGTCACACTTAAACAAGTGACAGTTTATCTTCAAATTTTTAACTGTTATTAATATGATTTCTAAAAATGTGTAAGCTAATTAAACATCATTATGACCTGAAAGCTTTTGAGCTGAACCATTTCAGATTCTATAACTAGTAATATCTTGGTTAATAAGCTTCAGCAATGTGGGGTCACTTAATTCTGAATTGGAGCAGTTGGTGGAAGAAAAAGTCAGTCTGTGGCACAGAGATGTTTCATTCATCCTGCCTTACAAATGTAGTGATTCAGCCATTTCAGATACATTTCAAATTGTTTTACGTATCAGATACATGCATATTTAAATACTTTACACTATTGAAAGATATATTAACATTTATATTGACCATTAAAATACCTATACAGACTTGGGAGCAATAAATGTTAATTAACTGCATTTCTAAGACTGTTCAACCTCATCTTGAAAAAAAAAAAAATTTCCATTTCCTGGAGTTTCCTAAGCACCTTCAAAGAATATGAAATTATATGTCTGCATTCCCTTTACTATAACCAGCCTACCAGCCAAGTCACAGCAGGCATGACTTTGACCCCTTTAATAGCTGATCTTTACAATTTTTACTGGAGATGTAAGAGTTCTGGAAAAGACAGAGTTAAAAGGCATTATAACTACAAACAGGATTTTATCTTCTAGGAAGATGCAGGTTTTTTTCATCTGGAGAAAAGCCATACACATAATAGACAGCAACCTTTTTTTGGGCACCATGTGCTGGTCATCAAGCTTGGCATTTCATTTTCAATAAATGTTACATAGACTGGAAAAGACCAGTTCACAACCTCTAAAAGTGGTTTGGGATGTTGCTATATAGGTTGAGATATACATAGAAATAAACCACTGTATTTTTTTTTAATAGAATCCATTTATTTTTAGACAACTCAGATTGTGCTACTGAGAACAGTGTTATAGACGTCACAATCAAAGCAAACAGGCACTTGCTCTGAAACTGTAAATATTTCTTTTCTTTGCCATTTCCAAGGATTCAGAGCAATTGAAATTTGCTGAAAACAATTCACAATTCTGAATTTTAACAGAACAAATACCCTTGGCTAATTGGATCCTTCAAGATGGGTTCAATGTCCTCTAAAGGATTTTTGAAAACTTTGGCCTTTATTTCCACAAAAGATGCACCTCTCTGCCGCTGCCTTCCACTGCTGTCTCCAGGCCTGCACGCAGCAGTCATTGCCATGGACTCTGAGCACACTGCACACTCTGCAAGTCGCCATTAAGAAAGCAGATAACCAAACCAGAGCCTAAAGGGTAAGCACAGATCTCCTTCTATCTCCTTCTCCCTAGATCTCCTTCCATCTCAAAGGCCAACAGGCCCTCCCTTCCAAAAAGCAGGAAGGATTAAACCCTAACACTACCAATCTGAGAATGATGAAAACAAGGGAAAGTCACTCTGTTCTAAGCTTTTATTAAACAAAACTAGCACAGGAGCTTAGTTAAAACCAGATTTTAAATAAGGCTGCAGAATTTTATCTAATGTTACCTAATGTTTTTAACTACCACCGTATTTACAGGTGCTAATTAAATTATAATAATGAAATTATATAAAATAATCACTGATCAGATCCCCTCACATCTTAAAAATATCAAAGAAAAAAACTTGAAAATGTAAATATTTCTTGACACTGCTTGCTAAAGAACAGAATAATGATGGTACATAAACCCAATATTAACCTACAAAGACACACTAAGATAAACTTTATATGATCAATGGGCCTTATTGTATCACATAGATCATGTAAATATATTTACTAACAGCTGGAGAGATTAATATTTTAAAATAAATGATCACTCAGTGCTTTATAGTTTTGGAAGTGAAGTATTTTTTATTTCCAAAAGAAAGTGTGTTTCAAATATGCCATTTTTAATATAATTTTTTTAAAAATTTGGTAAAAATGTATGTCATATATAAAACGATAAATGCTTACATCTTTTTTCATACTTTAACTTCAACACATGCTATAAAATTTTATAGTGTGATTATTTCCAGTGTTCAAATTCTTTACTTTTTGAATTTCCCATCTTTCATTAGAATTGAATGATAATTTCACCTCTGTGACCTCTGTTCTTCAGCCACCTTTCTGATGCTTATATCTGTAAGCATCAGTGTTAGAGTATTCCAATTAAGGCCATAATAATCCTTTACAGGTTTAATAGAATTTTCTGTATTTGTCCTTTACCCTGATCTCTTCTGAAAGAGGGCAGGAGGGATTTATACACTATTTCAAATCTTTCTACTCAGTGTCTCAATTCCAAGTCCCTGTACAGGCAGCAGAAAGAGTTAAACTCCAAGTTTATGTGATGGGAATAGAAGGTAAAGATCTTAATGATATTCAGAATTATCATAGGAAAAGCAGGCAAACAAACCTGTTTCTCCTAACACTCTGAATGACAAGTGTAAACTTAATGGCAACATAAAATTTTAAATTTGGTAGAGAAAATGAAACAATTAGCTCATGAAATATTGCTTGCTTCCTGGCCTTCAAAAATGACTCTGTAAATCATCAGAAGGTGTTTGCACTATAAATACACTAATTATGCCAAGATATAATAATGGCATGAGTTGTATGCAGTAGTAGGTTGTGAGAAAAGCATAAAATGCATTTATTAATAAACTACTGAAGCTGCTTCTGTGGCAGAAAGACACTTGCCAAATCTACTAATACTACGCAGGAACAATTTTCACATTTCTAGATTCTGAAAAATGCCTTCTGAAACCACAGAGAAGGTACATCACACGGACAGCAGATACATCAACTACATCTGCCCACTTCTGGGAGATTCCCAGTGCTGGCATAAAATGCAAATAAGCAGCAAAGAATAACCACTAAA
Source organism: Callaeas wilsoni (assembly GCA_013398955.1). NCBI lineage: Eukaryota > Metazoa > Chordata > Aves > Passeriformes > Callaeidae > Callaeas > Callaeas wilsoni. Next base: position 11,079 of record VWPU01016612.1, on the reverse strand, counting down.
AAAGTATGAAACCAGTCTGAAAAATCCTAAAGTTGAATGCTTACTCCAGGACCATACTGTGAAAGGGTAAAATTTCTGGGGAGAGCAAACAGTTTCATATCACTCTTAAGAAAACACTTTAAAGTGCATTTTCTAAGAGAAACTCAGCATTCTGGAGTCTGAGAGAAACTGTGTCACCAAAACAATAATAAACAGGCTAACAAACCAGCTGTTTTTTCCAGGAAGCTTATTCTGGTTGAAGCTTATTCTGATACGAGGTGTTCTCTGATGTAACCCCACCTGCAACCATGAACTGTGCTTTTATTGTAAACTAAGAAGATTGATTACGCATTTCTCCCTTCAAGCTTGATACACCTGTAAAAATTTTATATGTCTCTCCTTCCAAAATTGTAGTTCTGTCTTTGGCTGAACTGCATCTATTCTAACAGAAAATGTGCTTTCCAGGCTGAGTGTGTGTAACTATCACTTGAAATGTCAGCTTTTTATTTTCTGCAGCACATCTGTGTGGACTGAAATGAGATTTAGATTGCTTAATCAATAGCAGGTTACGAAGCACATCATTAGGAACGGAGCTTACTTGAAAGGAAGAGCCCAAGAAAAGCTGCAAGTGCAATAGCATGATCAGCAGCTCACCCTCTTTTTGCCCAAATAATAGATTACTTCACCGAAGAGACACAAGAAAGCAACCATAGTACCTGGATCTATCATCAAAATGCTGGATTACTACCTATCTGCATTTCATGAACGCTGGATTTTTTTTATTATTATTAGGAAAAAAAAAAACAGGAGAAGAAAGTCCTGCTGAGAAAAATAAAGCTGTATTTCACAAGTCACAGTGCAAGAGACAACAGCAAAGACTTTAATTTCCAGAAAGGAACTCAAATCTTAAAAGGAGAATTATTAATGTATGCAGCCTGCATATTTTACCATTTATGTTACATTCTGTTAGGAGATTTTATTAACAATAAGGAATGGCTACTAAAGCTAGGAAAATGCCTTCGCTTTTAAGCAAAAATTCTGAGGGTGTTGAGCAATATCTGAGACCAGCTACTCTGGTATAGCCTACAAAAATACTTCCACATTACTAAACAGCACATTTTATAGGACAAATCTCGAACTAGCTCTTCAGGACACTGCAGCATTAGCAACAGTGTAATGGCAGCCACACAAAGTAAATCAACTCTCCTACGGCTTTCAATAGGGAGATTTTACAGCTTATGACACTGCAAGCCTTCCGGAGAAGCAAAGTGTGTGTGTGTGTTTGTTTGCATGGCACTGAAAAATTTTGGGTGTCACCGTGATAATGCCAGCAGCAAAGACTTTTGGATTCAATCCAAGTGACAGGTTGAACTATCTTCTGGGAGAGGGGAAATCTAAGCTTTAAAAGCTCAACATTTGCTTGGATAGTGACAACGTTAATAAGATGTGAACTTTCCTGCTGAAAATAGTTTGCAAATGCTTCAAAAATAAGTATCTCAGCTTCGTCTCAGAATTCATCTGTCATTGCTGGATAATACTAAGAGAAACACACACTTGCATTCTATTATCTTTTAATTACACTCATTCTAGGGTTTTTTTTCCACTGTCAGAAGGCAGCATATCCATGAAGCTTTTGGTCTCACCTAGAGCAGGACACTTTGCTGTACATTTGACAGCTGCAGTGGGATGCTACTGCTCCACCTTTTCTCCCCTTCCTGTCCCTTTCATAGTAGACAAAGAACAAGGTGGGGAAATAAAGTAATTTTAGACACAGTACATAGTTCTGCAAGGTGCAGAATACAGGACTAAACAATTTAATGTGGAAGAAGGCTGAAGAATTTGCATCCTGGCAGGGTTTCCATTACTGTTACAATTTGCTTCTTCTCCTGTCCCAAGCCTGTTTACACCTGGTGAATTTCCAGGTGATTTCATATTTTTAAAGTAATTCCCCATTTTGATTTTTTTGCAAATATCTTTCACTGTTTCTTCTTTATGTTATCTGTATTACTTATTTATAAAGTATTCTATCCAACTATTTTACTAATAGATAACAATACTAAACTGTAATGGGACTGCCTAAACTCTTTTCTTCAGGAAAAATTACATTAGCACAATGCAGCTTTAAAGGTAAAAGAAAATATTACCGCATGTCTTAATGGCATGCAGCACACTGCTTTGATCTCTAAAAAGGCATTTCAGCACTATGGCTCCTATAACATAAAGTATGTTTACCGAAAGTACCACTAAAAATTTGAAAGGATCAGTTAATAAATGATCTTCGTTGTTTAAAGTGACAGTTTATACTCAACTTCTTCTTTGAATACTCATTTGCCTCCTTAACTAGGGCATCTGTTAAAGTTATGAAAATACATATTTTGGGACTGGGAAAACCACAAGGTTTATATATGAAACAAAGACTTAAAATCCCACATAAAAAGTCCTAAAAATAACTGAAAAATTCCTAAATCATAATTCTACTATCATTCCGAAATTCTAGTTCTCAGAGACAGTCACTCGGATTTAAAGTTGTCTGTAATATAAACTGATAATTTAAATTGCCTCAGCACTGGTTTATTCTCTTAAGTAATTACAGCAAACTGAAGTACCCTTCAGTGTTTCTCAAATAAGAAAACAGTTTGTAGACTTTGCAATTCTGTTCATCTTTATACAAAAGTAAATGAGACTTGAATTAGACGTAATTCCTGAATATATGATTAATTTTATGAACATTTTACATATAAATGTCTTCTATCATCCTTCCTGAAAGAACACAGGTCTAAAATACATTAGAAGGGTGTTAGGAGGTAAGGATGCCGCCTGTCTGCATTTTGAAACCAACAGAAGCAAATTTATGAGCACTGTAGAATATGCATAATACTTATTATCGCTTTGGTTTACATACACACACTTCAGGATCAACACTTTAGCTTGAAAAACAGTGAAGGATTCTATAATCACAACATAAAAAGAGCTTCAAAAGGCTCTTTTTCAGTACAGCTTTATGTATTTAATACCTTTAACTAGGAAATAAATCCTGTCTTAGCAGAGCATAGTGTTTAGATTGACGCTTTTTACTTCATCTAAATAATTTATTAACATATTGCTCTTCCTTTTCTCCTACCTCATGAAATACTCAATATTTGTTCAAGAATGGCATTGGATTTTCAAGTTATCTAACTTTTGATACTTCACAATAATTTCCTTTTAAACTAAGTAGTAGAAAAGCAAGCTGACTGTCCTCAGGAGAAAGGTGGGATGCAAAGAAAGGATGTAACTGAGGTTATAAGCAAAGCTGGCTGCGACCCAAGAATTCTACCAGCTGAACCACTGAATTAATTGTTGGCTTGAATTCTCATTATATACTGCTGCAAAATTATACTGCCCAATTAAGCTGGCAATCTAATATTCTAACTACACCTTAGATTTTCTGTACAGTACCCAACAGTGAATTCCAAGAACTAATTAGCTAGTCAATTTGAATCCTTGTTCATTGTTTTAATAACTTTCAATGCAAGTCTTTGTTATTCGCTGCTGTCTTAACTCAAAATCCCTTTTAATTCCTCCCTTCCCTCCAATGTGAAGAAACATGGGTGGGAGGATGTCATATGAGTGATATAATAATATTTTGACATATGAATGATCCACTAACTCTTGGTCAATAATTCAAAATTAGGTTTCCAACTAGCAGTTGTAAGTTTTCAGATTTATTTGGAAAGATGCTCAAATCAGAGGTGCTCAATATGAATGATCCACTAATTCTTGGTCAATAATTCAAAATTAGGTTTCCAACTAGCAGCTGGTAGTTTCCAGATTTATTTGGAAAGATGCTCAAATCAGAGGTGCTCAATATGAATGATCCACTAATTCTTGGTCAATAATTCAAAATTAGGTTTCCAACTAGCAGCTGGTAGTTTCCAGATTTATTTGGAAAGATGCTCAAATCAGAGATGTGCTCAAGCACGTGATGCAGGCCTGGCAGTTCTCAGCTGCACGACAAGCAGTCCAACACACTCCTGTGAACCAGCACTGGAACTTTGTCAGGTTACATTCGCTTTTCTAACAGCCCATCAGCACACCTTTCCAAGCCCTCCAAGCGCTGCCTGATAAGTAATGCTTTAGTTCAGCACTTGGGCAGAAGTTAGACTCAATGCACTAGTCTGCCTGGGCCAACACAGTTACAAATGTGTTTCCAAATGCTTGCTGACAACATGGCAAATGCCTCAAGTCTGTTAGCCAGCTTTATCACAGAACACGGAGGTTCTTACCGGCACTGGGAATACAAGGTAAATGAAAACTGTCAATTCAAAACGACTTTTCCTTATATAAATTAGACTGTGTATGAACAAATGGATTGGTACTTGTTTTCTTCCACACTTGGTCAACAACCATACTTCTCAGTTCTGAGCTCAGGTGTCAAGGCTGAAAGGATTAGCAGCAGGAAAGAAGAAAAAAGGGAGGGTAGGTACAAAGGAAAGAATCCTTGAGGTGTTTTCTCCTCTTGCCTTGCTGCAATAGACCAGTACTCTAAATACACTGCAAGTAATCCTTTGCCTGCTAAGGCACCTACTGTGCAATGCTCCTTGTAAAAGGTAATGTGCTAGAATAAAACCGTAGTCCAATACAAAATTTAACCTAAAAATCCAAAGACAATAGTGCTAGAAGATGCAGAGAATAAAGAAAAAACATATACTGTAGATATAAGATTCCTGGCCAAGTTGAGATCTTTTTTTTTTTTTGCCATCAATGGTTTTACAGTTATTCTATGAAGACAGTAAACTTTCCTAGTCCTACTAATAATTAAACGCCACACTTACAGGAAATATAGAAATAACGTGCTCCCTGCTTGATTAAAGTAACATGAGAATATACTCCACTCCCTAATATAAGTATAAAAGCGCTAGGATGTATGAGACCATTGACCAAATCACTGTTCTGCTCAATCTATACTGAGCAAACATAACGAAATCTGAAAAAAATTAAATGGGAATTGATACTAAAGAGCACACGTAAGGGCAAAAGGATCTAGTTTGCAGTGTAGTTTACTAACTACATAGTTAAATAGATTCCAGTCATGCTGTTTCCCAGGTATGAAAAGCACAGTGCCCAAGATTACACATAAAAACTACTCCTTGACAAATGATGTCTGTGCTTTTGTACACACTGCTCTCTTAGAGGTCCACGTATTTCACTTATAAAGGCAGCTTTTCCTGGGAGCTTTAATCAGGAACTCTGTTGTCTACTGATGGTTAGTTGTTGGGGTTTTTCTGAGGGAGGAAAGAAGGAAAGCAAGCAGTTTCATTGCCAAGAAACAATATAAACCCCTCAGCACCCAGTGCTTTAACTGAAGCTCATTCCCACTCCAGCTAGTTTGAAATGAACAGCACAGGTACCTCAGCAGCACTCTAAGTCTCACACAGGCCACTCAGGCCCATTCAAGTGCCTGTACACTTGGACAATGCTATGCAGATAAGCCCCAAAATGTGAAATGATACTGAAATGATACCTTGCACTCCCCAGGCAATGCCTAGTAATTGACAGTGCAGATTTACCACAGCAGATCTTGTACATTTAATAGGAATAAAAATCCAAAGATGCATGGATAAGAAAAAGCAGCTCCCTGTCTCACTTCATATGCTGTGATATCACTATGGGGAGATGGTAGATGTGACTTTCCCTGGAGCCACCTGCAGCTCTGTCTTCAGCTCTGCTGCTGAAAGGGAGTCACAGTTTGATGACCCTGCTCACCTCTGCTTCTCCTTCTGCACTTCTGCCTCTCCCTGAGGCAGCCTGACACAGCCCCAGCCACCGAGGTCCAGCCCAAGGTCTGTTTGGTTAAATGATGCACTCCCTGGGGGCACCCCTCGGGGCTGCCGAGCACTCTGCACTTGGAAAACGCGGCAGGATATGGAGCCCTGCGTGTGTACTTCTGCACAAGCAACGTGCAGGAGCATCTGTGACATCAGCTGGTCATGCATCATGAGACAGTTACACTATCGTGTGGAATCTGTGCTTTCCAAGGAATCTCTGCTATGAATTATTATCTTTCTTTTAATCCACAGCCTAGATGAAACAAGAAACATATTCCAGCCTACACAGTCCCTCTACCCCTATGAATGCAAGCACATGTGAGACAGACACAGACCTCATGTTTGGGGCAAGGGACGGGGAGATAGAATGGTGAAATGTTAATTTTTCTTTTTTCAGTCAGGGCTTTGTCCCCTGTACAAAAATTAATCCACTCTGCCACTAAGTCCTTTTTTTCATCAATACTGTGAGAATTTGCCCTTTGACATCCTACTGTATTTATCTAGCACATGAATTCGGTGAATTTATTTTAAATTTAAATTCTTCTACTGATAGTCTGAAAGCAGGAGATTATTATTCTGTGTGTATCATGTTTTTTTTTAATTTCCCTGAGAATACAGAAAGTAAGTATAGAAGTTTATTTGTAATAAACAAACAAGGTAAAAATATGCTTTCTTAATTTCCATTAAAAAGAGGTATTGTCCTAAATTATTCCTGATTTTTTAAGAACGTAGCTGAAATCTATCTTACATAAAGACATAACTGTAAAGTTTCACCACAATTAGGGTTTTTCTGCAGTTTTGCTTTTGAAAATGTACAAATATATGTATGTATATAACATTTATAACAAATTGGTAATACCTATTCAAAGTAAGTGCTGACTGCATCATATTATGGAAATGCCTGTGGAAAATGTGATTAATAATAGGTCAGTTCTTCTTCCATACATTTATTTCATTATTTCTGAATATTTTAGCAATGTATGATTACCTGTCTCACATCAGGCAATTTTGATTCCTCTCTGGGTTCCAAACTTATTTATTTCAAGGTATTTACTCATTTCCTTCTGAAAAAAAAGCATTGAATGATGACAGAAACAATTATTGGGGAAAGCATATTTCTCCTTTACAAGAGAAGTGGAATTGAAGTATATTGACTTTTTTCCAGCACCAGGACAACTGTGAAGGTGCATTTCTATTGCTACACATGAACTACCTTACACAGAAGCCAGCTATTGCTTTTTGTGCTGTCCAAAAAACCCAACAACCCACGATCAATAAAAATGTTATAACCACAATTTTCCATTTAAATTAAGAAATAAAAGGGCCTTATGATGCAGGTATGTGTACCCCGTATTCCACGGCCAAAAATGCAAGTCTAGCTGCTCGGTTTGCTTTCCCTTGGAAATTGCTTTCAACAGTACCTAGGCCTGGACCTTCCACACGCTGAAAAACTCCTGTCAGGTTTGAACTTGCTCAGTTCTAGTGAAGGACTGTGACTCCTGCAAGAGCTCAGGCTCGGGGTTAAGCTCACACCGTGATACAGTGACAAATCTGCCACCCTGCAAAACTCACCAGGTCTCCCAAAGGGGTAGGATTACCTGAGGGCATGAAGTCATTTCTCTGAACTAATTAATGTACCTTGAAGCCAACTGGATTCTGGGGTAAGAAGGAAAAAAAGGGGTGAGGGCGTAAATTCTTACAGATCATACTGAAAATACGTGCTATTTTCCTGATTCTCTTGAGATGGTATCTCTTGTGAAAGATACCACCGGGAGCAGCAAGAAGAGATGAAGTGTATCAGAGAGAATGCCAGCAGCGTGCTAAGAAATAACAGGAAAATAAGTAAGAGAAATATTTGCAAGTGTAGCTCATTCTGGCTAGTACCATTTGTGTTTCTCCAGGAATAGAGATAGAAATTATGGCACAGATGAGGGATGAATTTAGGGGATGAGAAGACACTGAAATGTGAAACAATCCCCAAAAAAGAGAAAATTGTGCTGTCTTGGATGTTGATCTACAAGCACAGCTATCTGTTGCAAGTTTGTTGATTTAGAAGTAAGGCTAATCTGGCCAAAATTAAGCTCATAATTTTTAGGCTATGCTGTTCACTGGGCTGAATGGATTGCTTTCCAGGACATTGAAAGGAAGCATTGATCACAGCTGGGACATACTTGGAAAGCTCAAGCAAATCCCACATCAGAAATCATCTACAAAATACCTGAAGAGTTGAATTCTATCTTGAAAATGCTGCAGAAACCCAATCCTGACACATATGTGAAACACACTCAGGGCTCTAAGGCAAACATTCATTTCAGGACTCCCAGCACATTGCACATAGAGACTGAAGAGAATTAGTTCCTTAATCCTTAATTCATAACAGCTACATCTTCAACAACCCCCAGTAAAGCTTTCTTAAGCCTTCAGGCAGAATAAGAAAAGAGGAAAAGTTTCTTACCACACAGGACTGTAATAATAATAAAAAAAATCCAAATGAAAAAGAAGAAAACAGTTTCATAATAAAATACTTATTATTTCAGTAATAAGCCATTACTCATCATATTTGAGAACTTCACGGCAGTCTCTTGAAGTTCCCACTGACTGGAAAAGGGAAAACATAACCTCTATTTTCAAAATGGAAAAAAAGCCAGACCCAGGTACCTACGGGCCCGTCAGTCTCACCTCAGTGCCCACCAAGATCATGGAGCAGATCCTCCTGGAAACTTTGGTAAGGCATGTGGAAAGTAAGGACATGATTTGTGACAGCCACAGAAAATCACGCCTGAGAAATTTTGTGGCCTTCTACAATGGGGTTACAGTGGTGGTGAGTGAGAGAAGAGCAACTGAAGTCATCTGCTTGGAATTGTGTAAAGCATTTGACACTGTCCCACACGATATCTTTGTCTCTAAACTGCAGAGAAATTAATTTGATGGATGGACCAATTGGTGCATAAGGAATCAGCTGGATGGTTGCACTCAAAGAGGTGCTATCAAGGGCTCAGTGCCCAGGAGGAGCACTGAGAGAGTGGTGACCTCAGGGGTGGCTGTTGGGACCAGCCCTGTTTAACATCGCTGTTGGTGACACGGACAGTGGGATCAAGAGCAACATTCAGCCACTGGTTATCTCATTTACGCTGTGCCAGATGAAAAATTCTACCTTTTGCAAACATCTGGCTCTAAAATGTAATGCTGTAGGAAGCTTCTTCCACAAAACATATGCAGAGAGCAAACAAATTATTGAAACCAGCAGAAAGCCACAGGGACCCTGTCTACAGTGGGAGTCGTGCTTCCATTCAAAGGAACACTATGCTGTTACAATACTTGTTTCCTGTATATCACCTCTCATCTGACATTATTTTCAACACATGCATTATTCAAGCTTTACAACACTCTCAGGCTCCAAAATATTTAAATTTGAGTTTGTTTTGCCACTGTAAGATGATTTGACCACTCCACAACGAGTTTCTCAAGAGAATCTCATTGCAAATTTGTTTCCAAATTTGATTTTTTTTAATTGCTTAAGATCAGTGTAAATGCATGAAGATTGCTCTCTCATAGGTATTTGCAAGACGTGTTCATAGAATCCAAAAGGAAGCAGTTCTACGTATTTATACATAAATATATCTTCAGCTATAGACAATTCCAAAATTTCAGCATTGTACAGAAGAATGTGAAACCAACAAACCTATTTCATTATCCTTGTAGATGAAGACAAAGGAAAGAAACTAACAGCATACAAATGAGGAGAGAAATAGCAGTTAAGAACATAATTAAAACTATTATCCATGTCTAACATCAACTTGGTAACTTTTTGGTTGACCATAAATATAAAAATATTTTTACTTCAAATGAAGCAAAGTATTTTTCTGGATTAACCTCTGAAAATGTTTTATAATCTGATGACAGAATAGGAATAGCTATCACCTCATTTGCCTGTTTCTTTTGGAGGTTGGAAAGAATATCCAAATATGAGTTAGGAATTTTCCATTATGGAAAAAAATGGAAATTTTTATATGACTCAAACCCATTGTCTTCCCTGAAGAGAGCCACCGTATCAGATTATTACATTCTGTTAACTCAGCAAAAGACAACAATAGCTAGATTTTAAATTTCTTTGCTACATTTTCACCTCGTATTCTTAACATGAGGTACATAAATCATTGAATTGAACTATATAATAGCGTATTTTTGAAGAAAATAACTCACCAAACCCCACAATCCATAAAACTTAATTATTTTACGCAATATAGACTGTAACAAATACTAAAAACTAATCATTTTGTACTGAGCTGGAATATTCTGGATTGAGATGAGTCTCCAAGTAAACAGATAAATAAAGTAAAAATGTATTGATGTGGACACTTAATTATTCCTCTATATTCACCTACAGAGACTAATAAATTACTGTCAAGTCAAATATATTTGATTTATTTTAGACTCAGTAATTTCAGTCTTTGCCAGTTTCTAGACAAACTGATGTACTAGATTAAGAAAGTATGTAAGTACATTTTTTGATATTTTTTTCCATTAAATTATAGAACGTACATGAAGGATACATTACTAAAAAGATGCCAATTTGAGTGCTAGCTCCACTTTAAAAGTCAAAGTATTGACTGTTTTACAAGGCTTCAAAGACAAAGAAATTAATTAAATTATCTTCTGAGGCTTTCATCCGGTGGTTTCCACAATCAACTAGAGGTATTCCCTACTGTGAGACAACTATTGTGTGCAGAATTAAGTTCATATCAATTAGATGGCAATGTTCTTAAAAATGACAACGGCATGGCATAGAGAAAAGCGATCATTTTTTATGAGAAATTCTACTCCTTCCAGAGAAATTATTGGTTTCTCCAACAATAAATCAATAAATAGGTATTTGCTTTGGTAGCAGCAGTCATCAGAGTAATTTTGAAAGCGTAACACAGACATGAGCAGAATGAGGTAAACTGCTGCTCATGTATGCCATTCCCTCACGCTTTCAGTAGGAGTATGAACCAGACACAAGGGTGAAGAATCCAATTTCTATCCACAAATCTGGAATATTATCTCTTATGTTGGTGCTGCAAGGTATAACCAGTGCAGCTGGGAAATGGCCATGTTGGCTTGGTTACGGAGGAAGAGAGCCAGAGCAGCACTACAGGAGTTCAAGGATGATTGTAACAATATCACGATGCCGTGTTCAACGTAAAGACTATGCTTGCTTCCATCAGAGAGCTGCTTGGATCTGATGCTACAAAGAACAAGAGAACTCAAGAAGAAATTTAAAATATTAGCATCTGTAGGGGTTTGAGTTCTT
>VWPU01016611.1:0-117855 GCA_013398955.1 Callaeas wilsoni | reverse complement strand
CCTGGACTGGTGGGCTTCTAGCCTTTTGTTATGATGCTGTTACTAAAATGATCAATAATGCCTCTGCCCGAATTAGGGTGCAAACGAGACCATATGCCAAAGTCAATAGTATGGGTTTTGTTTAACAAGAAATGAGAGAGAGAGAAAAAGAGAGAGAGAAAACAAATGTAAAAGAGAGAGAGAGAAAAAGATAGAGAAGAGAGGTGGNCAGAGACAGACTAATTAGAAAACCTCACTGCTCCGTGGGTGCCAACAGCAGCGTGTTGATGCTCCCCCTCGGGGCTTCTTGGTGCTGAGGGTCCCCCGCAAACATGGAGTTCAGTGCACTGATGTACACTCGGGCCGCGTGGGAAGGCCCAGGTACCTCCCCTGGCGGGGGCAAGTTTGACGCAGCCTCTTGCAGCAGACTCTGGAGCTGTTGCATCCCTGTTGCATCACGAGCAGGGCTGTGCTGCAAGGTCTCAGCAAGGGGTCTGGGCAGCGCTTTGGGGCTCTTTGATGGATTCGGGCACCTGCTCAGCTGCCTTTTCTGTGAATGTCTCGTGGATGTGGCCTTCCCAGGATGGGGGAGTGTTTACATCTGAGCCAGTCTTTGTGAGGGACAGAGTGAGAGAGTGTTACTTGAAAAATGAAAATGTTAGATTCACCTAATAAAAAATCACTTTTTGTATTACAATTACTTTTTTTTTCATGCATGCTATTTACCTCATATGCAGTAATCAAATGGCAGTCTGCTTACATTTTAAACAATGCTTTCATGATTGATAGGTGTTCAATTTTACTGTACCACAGTAAAACTTAGCTTTATGCTGAAAGTTTCCAAACACTTCAGAAATATGTGATATTTTTGGTCCTGTCACCATTCTTAGGAAATATATTAATTGAATTTATAGCTGAATAAAGTGGTTAACATCAGAAGAAACCAAATAGCGTATAAGAGGCAAAGAAAATTAGCCGTTTCAATGGAATTTTGAATCAGAAGTATATAAAAGAGCAAAAAAAATTTCTTCATTTTCCTCAGTAAACAGAAGGTGGGTTGAGTGTAGGAGTGAAGTAAACAACAAAAGCACAATAATGAACTGAAATGATATTAACTGTAATAAACTCCCAAAATTACTGATTTTAACTAAAATAAACAGGTAAATTTCTTCCACAGTCTTTTCTTTATTCAAATACTTCTGCATTAAGCATTCAATACCCCTTTTCCCCTTCATGCAGAACATGCTCTGACTTTGCTCATACACTGGGAACAGACATTTACATTAATATAGCCTTGTTTCTCCTACTGTTCTCTGACTTGTGCCAAAGATGCTTGATAGAGAAACACATCTTTTTCTTAGCTTCCCAAGCATCTTGTCTCTTAACTATGACTGACAAGCTAAGCTAGTCACTCTTTCAAATTGCAAATTCTCACCTTTTTTACATTCTGAGCCAACATGTGTGTGTAATCCTTCTACTAAAACAGTAGAACTGAAAAGTCCTGAGAATTATACAAAGTAAATACTTCAAGATGGAAACTATCAACAATGAGGCCAATTTCTCTTGTGTCCTTTCAGCTCGGGCACTGGGCACTGGACTTACCCAGATTAAACATACTTAGCTCCTGCCTGTGTGTTCAATAAGCAGCACGTTGGGCTGCAAAACAGACCTGTAATATATTAAAGTATTTTAAAGTTACCTCTTTTCCACTATTGCATGAGTGACCTTCCTCTGAATAAAGTTCTAGTTATAAGAGAATTAGACTTTCTGAACTAATACAGCAGTAAATATAAGATCAAAATCAACTCATGAGGAAGTTTTTCATAGGATAGGCACTAGTAACTAAATTTCGAACCTTATGTCAATTGCTGTTTCTGTAAAGGGATATGTTATAACAGTAATAATGCCAAGTTTTAAAGAATCACTTTCCTCTTCAACATTTTTGAAATAGTCTTTAATCCAAACTCACTTAAATTCCCTTCCAGAACTATTGTTTCCAAGCCTCTGCTTTTGAAATATGCTAAAGTCATGGCCTATGTTTCACTATTGTCTGAACCTGCTGGCCTAGAAAGAAATATTGAATTAGTAATGTTAGAAGAGGATTTTCTTTCTAAAATTACTAAAGTTATTTGAAACAAACTCTTCCCTTCTCTAATATTTTGAACCTTTCATGTCACTATTTATTTGAGACATACTGGCTAAAAAGAGTCAACCCACACCATCACATAAGACATCAGTGAGCTTGGAACCATTTCATCAGTCCTCCTCTCAGTGCCAATCTCCATTATGCAAAGCAGCTCTTTAAACATTCAGCATTTGTAGCCCTGATTTCTACAGTACCACTATGCTCATCTGTAACCTGGAATAATGGAAAGCAATGGAATAACAAATGCAAAATAGCAAAACCTCTGTCTTTTTAAAATGTTGTCCACTTTGTTTACTTATTCAATAGATGCTTAAAAATTATCACAGCGTCTCTCCTATGCCTAAGCTGTCAAAGAGAAGTTCTTGGTAAAAGCAGCAAATGCTGTTGAGCTGGACAGCTGGGTAGGCTTTCCATCACTATAGCCATACAGTCACTGCAAGCCAGGGACAGTGACATGGATTGTTCCCGAATTCCTACTGCAATACAGGGAAAGAGTATTTCTCCCCGTGTTGTATCCTTCCAGGGCAAAAAAACCCCAAAGTAGCAGTTTTTACTCCGAGAGCATCACACAAGTGCAGTATGTCATGCATTTAAAAGAAACGCAAGCAGATTTTGTGTTGAAAAAAGATTTAGTGATAACAGCACTACTTCTCCTTTAAGTCCCTAAGCCACCAGTTTTGAAAGATGACTTACTCGTCCTCTCCTTAAATGTGCTGGTCATCATCAGGAAGGCCAGGTTTTGTCTGACCTTATTCAATTCAGCTGTAAAGCACTTATTGACATCAAGAAAATATTTACTGCATACTCCGATAACCCTAAGGCTACGTGAACAACTGTAAGGTAAGTTCAAGATGATGAATATATTTCTCCTTTTAAATTAATTCATTTCAGGCTGCTTAGGACAGTCCCTTCAGTTTTGTATTATATTAAAAATATATCACAGTGCCAAACTACAACTTGCTTCTGTCAAAAAGCCACTGAGAGAAAATAATTTTAATGTATTGATGATAGATATTTTATTTGGGCTGTCACATAGGTATTTTGAATATTTACCTCCCTGTGTTATATCATTTTCGTCTATAAATTATACTGGATACTCTGGTACTGTGTATGACAAATAAACATGTCTAGTGGCACTGATGTGAAATGCAGACTGCAATTATACATGACAATTTTTGTTAATTTTTTTTCCCAAAAAAATTGTTTCAGCCAGCTGTGTTACTGGAATAATGATAAATAGATTTTTAACACATTGGCAATTATATATACCAAACAAATAACCTTTCAATTGTCTAACACCACCTAGACTGGGTCAGGAAGGCAGCTCTTACCCACAGTTCAGTGTTTGCTCTATTTGCAGCATATGAAACTTCGAAAACACAGAGATGGGGATGGGGGATGAAATGTTAATGAAAGAAAACTAATGAAGACATAGAGCTCTCAATTTACCAAAAAAGCAATTTCATTAACATAGATATATTCCAAGTGTTCATTTTACTATAATACCAGTACTTGCAGGTTGTGGAACAGATTTTTAGTCTTGTATTAATGCAAATAATAGTCTTTAAATCAGGTTTTCTTCCATTTTACTGATACAGAGTACCACTTGCTAAAGTATTTTTAACACTTCCTTCTGTTCTCCCAATTTCTACTTCAATTTGTCCATTAATTTGCAGTCTGTAATAATTGACATGATATATTATAGCAAGGATACAGCTTTTGACCTTGAAATGATAGTCATTATTTCAGATAATGATTTATGGTTACAGTTTAGATAGACAGACATAGACAATTTAATTTTGGAGAACATCCTAGTTTTTTCCATTAAAATCAAGCTACAAGATAGAGGAAAAAAAAGTACATATAAACTGAAAATTATTTTATTTAGAAAAGGCGAGAGTCTTAATGGAGATCACTCTGACTATAATCAATGTATATATAAATAATAGAGATGGAATAATGAGCCAATTATTCACTAGGAGAAAAATTGCTTTCTAATGTATCATTTACCTTTATTATCTCTATAGATTTCTATGGAATCATTTTAACAACCAAATATCTTACATATGCCCAATTAGCAAATTTCTAGAATGAAATATACATATTAAGGAGAGATAATGAAAGTAGATATGAAGACATAAGTCAAACTGCACATCTGATTGCAAAAATTCTTTTTCTGAAACACTGCCACAAGGATAACTTTTTCATACTGTCATTGCCTGAATTAAATTAGCCATTTTGATTTATTTAAATGTGTAATGCTATTAAGAAAATTGTTTTTTAAGTATCTCAATTCTTCGAATTGAAATAATTATCATTTTTATTGTGATGCTAAGACAGTAATTAGACCTGACACCAGAAAGCTGAATATAGTGTAGTGTTTTAATTTATTTGAAATCTGTGTAGATAAATATGGGCTGATATCAGGTCCTTCCTTTTTCTTTATGGAACTCCTCAGTGCAAATTCTGATGTCATTCACTTTTTAAAGGGACGTACTGAACTAAGTCCAGTCTTCTGAGAATTATGTGAAACCTGTTAACTGAGGAACAGAGCTGCATGGACTATGTAGTCTTCATGAGTAGGCACCATTTCCTTCCATAAGAGAAGTTTCTCATTATACCCATAGGAGATGTAAAATGGCACCCTGTGCTGTCCTTACAAGGGCAGTGTGGCTGGTTGGCATCTGCATAGAAGCCAGTTTTAGGGAATGGTGGGAAAAACAAGTCTATTTCTGATGCTGAAGATGGATCTGAGTAATGGACAGCTGAGTAAGTAAAGGTAAAATAAGGAAATCTTTCTTTCTCAGACATGTGGTGAAGTCTCCTGTTATTGAGGGAGCAAATAAATACCGGCTTTAAAGAAAGCAAACACAAAAGGCAGCTCTGACAGAATTCAGACATCTTTTCACCTTCCATATACGACCTTCCTACAAAACTCATTAACTATATCTTATTAAAAATTTTTACTCTACCTCATTTATTACTGTTCAGCCAACAAAAGTAGCCTACACCAAGCCTAACAAGTTTCCTGTAGGACTAACTCTCCAGATATCGTGAGAACAATGAAATAAATATGCCTAAGATCTCCACAGCTAATTCCATGTGCTGAAGAGAATTTTTAAAAAATGAGGAAATACTGGAGGAAATGATCCTGAAAGCATTAGTGAGATCAAAATTGGGTAATACTGTTCATCATTTGGAACATATATTCAGTGTTTTGGAATTAGCAGTGAAGGCAGTGTTAAAGAATGCCTACTCTCAGCATCACACTCTCAGCATCACACTGATCAGTGACTCCAACATCCTTTCCTCTGACCAAGATAGAACTTTCAGGAATACTGGTAAGCAAGTCTGCTGCTGCACATCAGCAAATCAATATTGACTGTACACTAGTTAAGGACTTTCCACTCTGTTTTTCTCCAAGATGTCATTTTCACTCTCTGTATAAACTGCCACATACAATCGCCAGAGGATGTTGTTAATGCAGCATGAGTGAAAGACTACTGGAACTGACAAACTGCATCTAACATATGAACTAATCTTCACTGTTTTCAATTACTCCAAGACAGGAAATGAGCAAGTTCAAGTTAATCCCAGGCTCAGGAGTACCATCAGTGAGGGGATGTCAGCTCAGCACATGCACAAACCAAATAGTTTTCTCTCAAAAATATTTCTCTAACTGTACCCATAAGCAAACCCAAGCAAACTACAAATCACTGAGATGAACAAATCTGCAGTGTTATATGGTTTAAACTAGTATTTAGTTCTTGCTGATTGCAAATACCAAGTAATTATCCACCATCAAATATTTATGTAATGGACCATATAGAGGAAGCAGGATCTGGAAAAAAATAATTCCTTTGATCTCTAAGATCCAAAAATAATCTATTCAGATGGCTGAGAGTGAAACACTAGCAATATTAAATCAAAAGAAGAATTCGAAACTCTGACATGGCATCTGCAGATTAAATAGCAGAATGCACGACCAATATTGATACTTCAGACTGGGGGAAGACAGCAAAGAGGAAGATGTGACAAGTTATAGCATAAAGTAACTTGGATTGCAGCAAAACGTACCTGGTGAAGACATTCAGAGCAGAAATGGAAGAAACAACTGCACTTTGCTCCCTCTCTGCCCTTTGGGTGTCAAGAATCCTTCAGAGAGCCCAGAAGGCTTTTGCCTCTTAAGCATTCCCAAGAGGAAATGCTGTGAGATGAGGACTTCCAAATCCAGAAAGTCCATGACATTGATATGAATAGAACATTTGTGAATATTCCTATTGGAGGTAAAAGATAAGCAGTCCTTTTGTTTGCCACTGGACATTAGGTTGATACTTTCATCAAGGAAACGTTGTCTTGTGGGTCCGGTTAAGAGATAAAGGTGAGGGCGGCAGGTGCCCGCAGTGCACAGGCACATCAGTGGGGTTCAGCAGGATGCCATGCTAGCCCTGGACTCCTTAGCACAATCAGAGATCATAAAGAATAGAGGAGATCAGTTACATCACAAAGTTTGTTTACAATAATTATCCTGATGCTACAACAAACCAAAATTGTTTACATTATTTATAAAATCCTGCTAAGTTGAATCACTGAGGAATAAATCCTGGGTAATATGCTTTCAGAAAACATTTCTAAATTCACAGAAGGTTGCATTAACTATTCTCAAAAATGAAGATGTCAGTATTCTGAGAACAATATCACAATGTGTTTCATGTACAAATACTTTGTCCCCAGATATCACTTAGTGGGATGTGTCAGCTACAACATTATGGGTCATTGTATTGACTCTGAATGTGCACTTCCATGTTCAGCTGCAGTGACAGTAATCTAACAGAAACCTTCTCCCTTCAGGACAGCTGTAAGATGAGACACCTTTGCACTCTGTCCAGAGTCTTTTCCTCCTTCAAATAGTATTTGTATGGGAAAATATTTCTTTCCTGAATAAAAACACTCTTTCTGATCCAAAGATTTTCATACAAGCGACGTTACCTCCCAGCTGTAGAAAGCTTATTTCCTCCCCTACTGTCTCAGCAGTGAACTATCTTTAGTAGCTTTGACACTGATACATAGAAGTGTGACCTTATTTGACAAAGATATTAAGTTTGATTCAGTGAAAGCTTAATTAAGAGGGCACTTGGATCAGTAAGTTCATAGGAGCCTGACTTTTTTTTTTTTAAGATGGCAAGATTCCACAAAAAAGAATGAGAAATTCCCTTGTGTATGTGTTAACTTTGACAATTTCACATATGGAGTCAGCAAATACATTAAACAAGGCACTAAATGTATTTAATTTTGGTCCTCTACTAGCAAGAACTTTTCTATTGATTACAAAAAACCCCTAACATACACACATTTGGTGAGAAAATGCAAATCAAGAGTGATTTTTTTTTTTTAGGTGACTGTGACTCACAGTTATGGACTTAAGCAGTGATCATTTACATGTGTACAGTAATCACTATTTGCTTGTATAAGTAGTCAAATAAAAGTGTATCATTTTTTCAAATTAAATGACCTATTAAAAAGCAAATTTTGAGGATTTTATTCTCCTGTCCCCACTCTGGAAAAAGTGTCAGCATAGCTCTTGCAGTCTCTGTGTTTTGAAATACCTTCAAGTCTTTTAGAGTGATATTTCAAGTCATTTTATATAACATAAAGCATGAAATCAAGACTTAAATTTTGTAGCAAACCAGGGTACATAGGAAATTTCAAATTCATGGTCTCTCATGGGACTTACTGCTTTAAATCCATCCAGACCAGTGATCACTGGAGTAATACTTCCATTGGAGACTTTTCTACAGTCTATCGCCACTCACTCCCAGAAAGTTTTTATTTCCTATTTAATTCACCTTTACCCTTAAGTCTGATTTCATTACTTAGGCCAATTCAAGCAATGTCTCAAAATTCTTCCTCCTGCAGAACATTAGTTGGTTTTGTTTCTCTGCCTGGTTTTGCATGGTTTTGTTTCTCTGCATGTTTCTGGGGATGCCGTGCAAGACCTCCTGCCAGAGCCCAATTGATTTTAGCAGAGATCTAACAGTTTGTATCAATGGAATACCTGCCCCAATGTACATCCTCTTTTTATGACCACCACTGAAGTCACACATTGGAAAAGAGATTTATTCCTCTAATCCCTGACTTAGGGATAATGTGAAACCACATTGAATCCTAAATTGCTGCTGCAAGTGTCATCTCCTGACCTATCTATTTTGTTGCATTTCAAGTTTTAAGTCAATATTTTAATTTTTTTTTTTTCACTTTTTTTTAAAGGATGGAAGTGAAGAAAGATAAATTTTTCTTTGCAGCCCATCATAATAGAGTACCAACTGCACTTTATATTAACAGGTTGTTTTAACCCTTGTGATGGATCATTAATCTTCAACTGGATCCAAGAAGTGTCCTTATTACATGAATAATCCAGTATCCCATTATATGCATCTTGTAACTGAAGAAAAACTAAAGGTAACTGAAAGAGGAGTAAAGCAGAGGGAGAAACAACGGCATTAGAAAACTTTAATAGATGCATTTAGAAAGAATAAATGAATTCAGAGACTGTTAGGGACTAAGGAAAATTTCAAACAGACCTTTTCTTTCTCTTTAATCTATCCTCCCTCTCTTTCCCTACTTTCACAAAATCTGAATAGTGAAGCAAGAACAAATTACACATTTTCACTTAATTAAGCAAAGAGATTTCAAGTTAATCCATTTTATAGCAGTATGGCCTTTATGGAAGCCAAGTAAAACATAGTTTTAATAATCTTCATTTTGTCTACTTTTCACTGAGAAGAAAAATTAGTAATTGTGGTGGCTGATACGGTGTTTGAATAGGAGAATTTTATAAAAGCATTATCCTGATGCAATTAACTTTTGACAGGGTGTTTTGGGTGTTTTAGATGTTTGGACCACTTTCATATTTTGTACTTTGTAATGAGAGTTACAATAAATAAAGACACACTGCAGTTCCAAATTTGTGTCCCTCCCACCTTTCATCACTTTTTTGGAGCTGTGAGTTCAGTAGTCCAAAATAAAAGCTTGAAGAAACACCAATACTGGTGAAAAAAACAGTTGGGTCCAGATGCTAAGCTGAAGGGATAAGAATATCAGATGAAACAAGGCAGAACAAGTTCTGAGTAAGTTTTAAGAGATCAAGCATGCAGGCATTGGGCTGGAATATTGGCTGATGTTGACATTGACTACAAGGAACTCTATTTTACAATACATGAATCAGAAATATTTTTAAAATAAGAAAGTGCAACAAATCCTTTCAATTTAGCCGATTCTCTTAACCATTTATTAAAGTAATTAGTCATATTCTTCCATTATAAAAACTGTATTGAAAGATTTTATATTCTAAAGATGAAATTCTCACATAGAAGAGCGTATTAATACTCAAAGAGACACCAGGGTACATTTTATGAGGCCATTAAAGAATGGTTTGTGCAGATGAAGGCAGTTGGCAGGACCTACAGAGTAGGTGTTAACAGCCTGTAAACCACACCCTGGCCTCTCTGGTGTCTTTGGGAATTGGAGATAAAAAAGTTATCACTAGATGAGATCATGCAAAGTCCTGCATCACTCCTTTACAGACACACACGTTAATTCTGAGAAGAAAACACTTGGAAAAGATTGGGTGTTTTTTGTTCTGGGATTTTGCTTTGTTGTTTTCTTTTTTTTTTTTTTTTCAATTGATTAAATTAATTTTAAAAAAACCCCAAAAACACTCCCACACATCAAATTACACATGCCACCTTCTCCTACAGCAATGCAACACAAAGGGCCTGCCTGCATT
Source organism: Callaeas wilsoni (assembly GCA_013398955.1). Classification (NCBI taxonomy): domain Eukaryota; kingdom Metazoa; phylum Chordata; class Aves; order Passeriformes; family Callaeidae; genus Callaeas; species Callaeas wilsoni. Next base: position 107,944 of record VWPU01016611.1, on the reverse strand, counting down.
AACAATTCTTGGAAATGTGATAGACTAGAAAAAAGGGCAGGAGGAATAAGAAGAGTCAGTGCTTTTAATCTAAATTTTTTTGAAAAATTACACAAGATGTCCTGAAGGCATTTTGCTTCTCTTTCAGTTTGTGTCCCTGTCTTTATGGTAGCCTCCCTCCCCTCCACAAGAGACCATCTCTTTGTTTGGTCTGAGGGGGTATTAGCTGACAGGATAAGATTTCTTTTCACTACCTCTAACCAAAACATGTTCTTGTCAGAGCTGCTAAACCTCAGGCAATGAAATATCCATGGGAAAGCTGCTCGGGGCATCACTTTCATACAGATTGAATCCTGCTTCCAAGCAAGGCAGCCATAAGAGAAACCAGTCATTGGCATTCCGCTCCAGACGATTGCCAAAATAGCTCCCCTACCTCATATAATCCATGTTACTGGTAGGTTTCCCTTTGCAACATAGCATGCTGTAGAAAGGCTTGTTGGACACTTAAAAACCAAAAATACCACCCCAAAACTGCTACTCAGCGCTTTTCTGTTTAGGAATATAATACATAACACATTTCTCTTTTTCTTATTTTATGGCTGCCATTTTTGGGGCTTCTACACAGTATATTCTCTGCTTGGAACCTGATGGTATGAAAACGATTCAAAAATAAAACTATATTTCTAGTATCTTTATAAGCTATGTGTTAACATGCTTTATTCCAGATGGCACTCTCAGGTACTGCTAATTTTTTTTCCTCACTACTGTATGCTTTAACATAAAAACTTAACATTGTAAAACTGTGATCCAGTCTTGTCACTGTAATATACCTGGAGAGTGTGTAATCATCTCTAGCCACAGATGGAAAAGTCTATTTTTGTTGTTATTGTTGTCAAGGTTATGTGATTGTCTGGTAGCACCAAAGAGTCCAAATTAATAGAAAGGCTACAGAATGATTTAATCTGAGAGCAGATGCCTCCTATAATGCAAGTTGCCTATAACAATTTTTCAAGACAACATCTGAGCGGGAAGGTAATGTTTGATGATTAGTACTCTCATATTCAAAAAGGCCAGGATCTGGAAACCTAATGTGGATGCACTTGTCAATTAATTGATGTTACTTACTGCAACAATAAAAGCTTTTACAACACCTCAGAACTAATTCAAAGAGGTGGTCGTGCACATTCAGTGCTAGCTGAAAACTTTCCTCTAAGTGTACCTTGGAAAAGTAAAGTTAGACAACTGGAGAAAGCTTCTGAACTTTTTAGACCCATACTGGCCTGAAAAAGTGTCTCACTCATATTATTTATGTTGGTCCAAGTGTTGGTGAATTCTTATCAAAGGAGTTAAAAGGTTGCCAGAAACAACTTGTCCCCTTTCTGCCTTCTGCTTTCTCACTAGATAAAACATGGGGTCAAAAGTGCAAGTGCTGGCTGTCCAACTATGGTGGTTCTGCACTTACTGGTTGGAAGCTGTCAGCTTTATTGAAAGGAGAACATTTATTTCTCATTTTACATTTGACTGTAGCTATTGACTGGACAAGAAGAAATTGCAGCACATCTTGTGCTGGTGGTTCGTGGGGAGCAGACAGGGAGGGAAGGACCACAGCTTTTTACCCTTCATGGTTTCTTCCATCATACCCATGTAAAACTGCTCTTTCCTAGTGTTACTGCCACTCAAAACATTGCAATTTGTGCCTAATAGCAAAGATGATGTACCTGATCTAACTGAAGTAAGTACTGAGTGGATAAGCAAAAGGGAAATGAGGATTCCCAAACACTGGAAATAAATCTGTTTTCAGCCAGCTGCTGTTGCACTTGGGTAAATCATCTCCATGGTTTTGTTCTGAAATGCTTCACCTCAGTGCCATTATTACCTGATTTGGTCTTTTTTTTCAGTGTTACACACTTTTTAAGGTACACATCAAGTGCTGTGTTTGTTTTACTTGCATGCAAGAATGAATATTGCCTTTAAGACCACTGATGTGTTCTGGTAAAGCCTTACAATCATAAAATGTTTTTTTGTAGATCTGGTCAAATTCAACGCTCCCTAAAACTGTTGTACTATTTCAAATACTTTTCATGATTCCTGTGTTAATGAGACTGAGAAAGACTAAGGGTCAAGAGAGGGGAAACAAAATGAGACTAACAGACAATAACACTAAGCAAGGATCATCCTAGAAATAATTATTACCAAGCACAATAACATCTGGGAAACTTCACCGTATCAAAAACAAAGTCAACACATTAAACACATTGGAAACCTATTTACAGGTATTGCACATAAACAGGCACTGGAGAGAAAGCAGCAGCAGCAGCAATAACAGAGATGACTCTGCAGCAGGTTTGCAGTCCTGAGCCCTGTTTCAGGGGAGGAGGGAAACAGAGAGTGTGATTTTTAAGTCCTTGCCACTTTGCAATATGCCATTTTGTGCTGAGCCACAGTACAGATGACCTGCACACAGCCTAACCAGGCTATAGCTGATAATCACCAGCATCTTGGTTATGTGGGAGAAGCAAAAGAAGATTCCTGGCTGGGAAACACCTAATTTTCCACTCAGATATGTAAATTTAATTCATTATATAAACTTACATTACATTCCATAATCATACCATTTTTCCTTCTGTTACATTTCTTAAAGAAATCTAGAGATTCTTTTACCTGATTTCTTCAAAACCAAAGTGTTTGACTACAAAATTAACCTTTACCTCATTTCCATTGGCAAGTTTCTGTTTCTTTAAGGCATTTGTGCAAAATATGGCTTTAAACAAAGCTAAAATCCTAAAAGAATTTTGGATTAATTATTCATAACCATGCAAAATGTAAGGGAATGTGACAGTCCAAGCAAGACTGCATGTTAGGCCATGCTAAACAAGCACAAAGATTTCAGTCAGACAATTTCACATTTCTCCACTTTAAGTTTGCTTCCCATTAGAATTCAGAATAAACAGAATGATAAAAGTAGGAAAGTATGTTAAATAGATGTGCAAAATGCATGACAGATGACTCTGATGTGGTAAATAAAATATAATATCCTCAATTGCTACAGATTACTCATTCCATGAATATATGAAATACAAAATAAGAGCATTGAATTAAACAGCAAAAAAAAAAATCCCTTTTCAGAATGATATGCCTTTTAAAAAATAACCATTAAAGGTTTGGGCAGGAAGGAAGAGGTTTATGTTAAAACAGGAGCCTCTAAAGAAGTGCAGGTTTAACATGTGGCTCTGAACTGATTGTTTTACCACTGCATCTTGTCTCATGTAGCAGCTGGTTCAGTGAAATGCCAGAACTGTCCAGGCTGAGGGGGACTTGTGGAGCAGCTCATACAAACCAAGGCAGGCACAGCCAGAGCAGGTTGCTCAGGCTCTGCTCAGCCGCATCTTGAATGCCTCCAAGGGCAGAGAGTCCACAGTTTTGCTAGGCAGCCTGCATGGAGGTTGCAAGGAAGAACAAGTAGTAGCGACGGAGGAGGGAAGAATAAAGAAAAAAAGGGGGAATGAAAAAGAATCCAAAAATTTCTCAGGGCTAGAGAGTGGTTGGTTTTATGCAGTTGTAACCTGATAACTTTGCCTCATAGAGGACAAACCAAGTCTACACAGGCTGATGTACAGTTTCCTTTGTTTCCATATTCCTTTTATATAAAGTTTGCAGTATCTTATATTTACCTTTTCCTACTTGTGCTACAACTCATTTTGTGGCTGACAAATCACCTGGCACTTTGTTTCCTTGGTGATTTTTTAAATCGAGGCGTCAAAACAGCCTTATCCTGCTCACTATTTTGTACTAAGCCTCAGAGGGTGATCCTTCACTGTGGCTGAGGGACCGCTCAGGGAGCTCTTTGCTTATGGAAGCAGAAGGTATTGAAGAAAATCTTTCAGAGATTAAAAATGCCAAAGTAGGTTCTCTGTCTCTTAAGTGGCCTAGAAGAAACTTTGCATCATCATGCCTTACTAATCTCCTCTTTATATGAAATCAGCAAAATAACACAAAATCAAGGCAGGGAGTACAAAAACATAAGGATTTGAAGTCAAGAAAATGATGCAAGCGACCGTAACTAGGATAATAAACAAGGGAAGAACAAATCAGTGATGGGAATGAAATAAAACTGCAGAGAAAGTGGAGAAGGTATTTGGCATTGTAGTCCATTCTGCAGTCATTCAGTATCTCCTGCTCGTGCAGCCAAGGGAGCAAACTCAAATGCACACCAGATCTGTATTAACTAGCACCAGACATTAAAGCAGACCTGCTCAGGAAATAAAAGCAAACAAAAACTCACCATATGTAGTCTTTTTTGACCTAAGCTGGCTACAGACAGAAAATTAAATTAAATCCAATGTCTTGGTTTCTGCCATCAGAGTTTATAATGGACACAGGGCTCAGTACAAAATCATCCAAAGCAGTAGAAAGAACACTGTGATAATCAGTTAACATAGTCCAGCATTACAATCTTCTCCACAATAAAGCCAAGGTTTATCTTTTGGCAGAGATATAAATCTGGGAAGACTGTCGGCCAAATTCATGAAATAAACTTCCTCCTTGAATGAGAAGACCATTCTCCACCAAGACTCTTTCTTGGCTATGTTTTCCCTGACAAATACGAGCAAGGAGATACAGAGCAATTCTAAAGTCTAAACTGAGATACTTTGCTGCACACACTTTCACTGTGGGAAAGGAGTAAGGGAGCAAACAATGCCAGATGTTAGCCACACTTGGAAAGTCCTTGGATATTTTGGTGATGAATGACTGTAACCCTCTCTTTAGGACACAGCAGACTGTTTTTTGCCTGAAGAACAAGATACCTTCCCCCTTTGGTAATGCTTGTGTACTGCACTATCATACTAATGAAGATACAATAGGGGCATTGTTTACAAAGTAATTTTCAAAAAGCTGTGAGATAAAAGATTATTCCGCATACCAGTGAGGGCATTATTTTCCATAGTTTATAAAATGCATAATTGTGCTAACATACCTAATTGTCAAGCACTCTTTTGGCAAGCTAATGTGCGAGTGGGTGCCAAACAGCAGGGAATACAAAATGGAGTGAAAAAACAGTTGAGATTTGATGGTATCCTGCCTCCCATCAAAAGTGTTCTTCCAGGAAAATATATAATATACGTATGAGCAAGCATTGTAACTAAGACACTGAGAAGCATTCGTAAATCTATTTTTATACTGCCTCTTATTTTTCTGGAGTTACTATTGGGAAAAAATAGAATAGCAGGATTTGTTTAGCAGTGTTTCTTCATATTGAGCCAGATTTAGGAAACATGGATTCAAAAACATCAGAGGTTCTTCTAAATCTTCATCCAAGACTCTTGCTACATTATTTCTGTTTTACATTACATATATATGCATATTTGGTGTTATGCCTTTATTCTTGCATGTACAAAGGTAAAAATCTCTGCCTCTGTCAGAAGCAAAGCCAAGCCATCTGGATAGTCATATGTTAAGGCAGACTATTATTTTAAAAGGGGTTGTCTATACTTCTTAAAACACCTTACTGGAAACATCAAGCCAGGTTTCTAGTCCTACTTTTTAAGGTTTGTTAATTTTTACTCTACTTCACTCATGTGACAAATTCCTCTCCAGCCCTTTCTATTCTTCTCCCCTTTGGCTCTTTTAATCACCCCCATTACATCTACACTGGTAAACTGATCCCAAACAGCCATCAAAAAACCCCAGGCACTACCTGAGAGAGCAACAACTCCCATCTGTCAGAAACACTCCAAGGGCTATGGTAACCTTTAGACAGTGGGGCTGGTCACGGGCTGGTTCAAACCTGTGTGTTCTCCATCTTACCCATTAATACGGATTTTGATGTAAAGGCTCTTGACCCCTAATCCGAACGTAACTGGTAGTCTGAAGCCCCACATACATTTTGCAGATAATTAGTAAAAATGTTACTGGCATGCACATCAGTTGCTGCAGGCCTAGATGTACATAGGTGTGTGGCTGCTTATATATAGGAATAAAGGAGCAGAATCAGAGAGGTTTCGGAGACAGCAGGTAGGACTCATGAGTCACATATGCCACTGTCTCTGGGCCTTGAAAATCCTTGGTAGCACAAAAATTGTAATGCTGAGAGGAGAACAAGTGAACAAGCGCACTCTACTCCCCACCACTCCCGTCAGAGATCATGGCACTCAAACAGACATTTACAAATCTGATTGATTCAGCTGAAGTTAAAAGTTTTCTCCATGTGCTGCACGCGTGCAGCATGTATGTTGTGTATTTGCACATGTACGAGTGAGCAAATACAAGGAGTGAGCACAAGAGAGCATCTCTCCTCCTGTGTGTGTCCTCTGCTTGTTTCTGGTCCCCCCAGAGCAACCTCCACTGCAGTACTGTGGCTGTAAAATGCTGAGTTGTGCCAAGTTCTTCTGACTGCCCAAATATTCTAGTTCTGTGCCAAAGATGCCCAGACAGTGAAACAGCTCCCACCTATTTCAGCATTCTGTTTCCACAAAAATGCCAGTTCACCCATTTTCAAAATTCAGAATTCATTACTGGCTAAACATCCTGTTTTTTATTATTAGATAGCCACTGATACAGTAATTTGTTTATAATTCTGGAGAAAAAAATATCTCTCTCTCCCTTTAATCCTTTCACCTTTACAAGTGTAATAAACTTCCGTTTCTGCCCACGTGTCTCCTAAACATACTGCCTAGCAAACAGAAATACATGTTTTACTTCTCTAACTTTTTGGAGATTATGTTTTCAATTATCTTTATTGAAGCACTAGAGAGGAACTGTATTAACGTTATGCTTGCATTCTTTGCAGCATTTTAAAAACGTATAAGCAAGAATCCACAGAATTAATTTCTACCAAAAACACAATCTTACATACAGAATTGCTGCCATTAGTAAATGTTGGCTTACTAGGGAAAGGGTAAAGAAGGTGTTAAATATTGGGGTTTAGTGATGTAGTTCAGCATTGCTTGGACTGGATCAGTTAGGAATAGGCTGGTTTCTCTGTCGTTGCCCAGCACATGCAACTTGAATGGGTTTCATTAATTACTTATTTACACATGTACAAAAACTTCTTAGTTCTGTAAAACCATTTCACATATTTTACCTATAACTGGTAGTTGGTGTTACCTCATCTGTTTATGAGGTTCTAGTGCCAGCAGTGATGGAAAACAGACTATGTTTCCCAGTTTCTTTGGGCTCTTTTAGGAAGTTTGGGTGGAGGGGTTTACTAGATCAGTCCTCCTAGTGCTCATGTATGCCAGGCTTGCTCAAGTGTAATCTTTAAAAGGCTTGAAATGCATGCATGTTCATCACTTAAGTAATATGTTTAGAATCTATTATTTTGAAATTAAATTATAGCTACATTATCAGCAGCTTTATTTTTGAACAAGACACCGAATTTGTGAAAGCAGAAAAACAACGTTCCACCAATCCAGCTAACAGCAAAATGAACATATTCTGTCATAAAATATTTTACTTCTATTTATAACTCGTGTAAAGAAGTGAAGCCGGAATACAGGACTGATTTGTCCAGAAGGATCCCTTTTTTTTTTTTTAATCGAGCATAACAACCATGCTATGAGAAATAAACAATCATACCAAATGTTCCATTGGCAACCTGTACAAATGCATCCTATCAGTCAGCTACTACAGAGCCGTTCAGTTTGATTTCTGCCCAAGCTCATACAGCATCTCAGTAACTGACTCTGTCTCCTAGAAAGTAATCCTGAGTCCTGAATAATCACCTCTGAGCCCTGTTAGCGGAAGGGTTGAGTTAAGCATAGCTTCAATTGCAAGCGCAAAAGGAAATCCCCAGAAAAGCTGCTAAGCCAGTGGCGAGGCCCTCCAGGCAGAGGAAAGCCTTACGTACCCACTCCAGTGCCTGAGTGAGCACTCTTGCCACTGGAGTATTACATGAAAGGAAAACCACTGCTCAACCTGTCTCCTTTTCAGTGGAGAGAAAAAGCTGCCAGTGCATGTTGGGATTGGGTTTGATCTCACTGGCTGCCACAGGTGTGCTCCAAGAGCCCCTTCTGGACCTAGGAATCCTTAAGAGGCTTAGATAGAAACATATCTTTTGGGGGGGATTATAACTCAAGCAGACACAATAACCAGAGAGACTGGTCTAAAAAGAAGGTGGCTGCTCCAGGAGTTTAAGATCCTACAGACTCAGGTATTAGGTGAGCAGGATTGTGCTGTCCTAACTTAGCTACTTTTTGCCAGAGTCCTTTCCTTCTATTTTTCTGTATTCATCTTTAAGACACAGCTTTGGCTATTTGCAAGTGTGAAATGAGCACATGCTTCCAACACAACAGAAAAAAATGTTGTTATCATCATCATCAACAAAGAATAATTCCCACAGTGCATTTTAGCAGCTGACTACAATCTTTAGGTTTACTGTTATTGAGTTGTGGAAAAGATGCCAATGATTTTTCACACTTTCACCAGCATGGAAAAATAAAGCTTTTAAGAGAATCACTCCTCAAATCCTTACCACCACAGATGCAAGAGTCGTTATTTTTATTATAGTTAGTATATTTATTAAAATAGTAATATACCCACATTTCTAACTGTTCATTTCTATTTGGGGAACATTTTGTTTTATTTCAATCAATACTCTACAAGAGTGGAGCTCTTGTTATTGGAACTCTCTTATTGCACAAATTGATACGCTCTTTTCATAGACTTATTTAGTTCAAAAACTCTGATCATATCACCCAAAAATAATTGGCGTCATACAAAACTGTATTCTAGTGGTCCTTAACTATTTTAAAACAAGTTTAGAGTTGTACCTCACTATTGCAAGTGTGTAAATCTGCTTTAGACAGAAGAGTTGAAAACACCCTGTGCTAGAGGGATTGTAGTGGAGTGCTTTAGCGAGCAAAGCACTCACATCTTCTGGCTCAGCTGACCTGTGAAGGTCCTTCCGTGTTGGTGCTATGAAGACAGTCTGACCAACTCTTTAGGAATGAAACTTCCTTTGGCAGCAACATAGCTAGGATCCAGATACTTCATTTTGAAAACTGTAGCTCTGTTATACTAAGAACATTACAAGATGCTCAAGCAAAAGCAGTTACTGAACTTTAATTTAAATCATAACTAGGAGAGAACAAAGAGCTGGACTAAATCCTCTGGAGAGAATTTAAATTGTGAGGTTTGTTGATTTATCAGAAAAGTTACTGTTTCACTACTAAGAGGGTCCTCTCTGAAGAGGACTGATTTTGAAGAAAGAGGTTGACATAAATGTACCTCCATTCACTGATGTGAAAAGAACACAACACCCTCGGCTCTTTCCCTGGTCTACACTATCCACTGTAGTGCAATACCTTGGCAAGTGTCCATCTTGTAGCATGTCAGCCAAAAGTTACCTGAAGGTAACAGGGAATGCTTCCGCTAAAACATAGACAGCTCTGCTCCCATGAACAGTAACAGCCAGAAAAATCCTCTGGCAGGAGATGATCACATACCTGCATCCCAGGAGTGTGGAGAAAAATAACTTGTATTAATAGTTTGGGGTTTTTTTCCCTTTTACTTTATCCAACCATGACTTACACTCTTCAGAATTTCATTTTTCGAAACAGGAGCTTTCCTCTCCCCCTGAGTAGGAAACAATTGTTCATCATTTTACAGGACCTTCGAAGCAAAGTCAGTTCTGAATCATACTGAAGGCAACACCTTTAAAAGTGGTTTGACTATGCATGATTCCTGATGAATCACTTTCTTTCATTGTGCGCTGAAAGCCAGGCTTTTGAACTGAATTTCTAGCCATTTGCACACTCTCAGGTTCTAAATTGCACAATTTTGCTGCTTTTCGCTTAGAAGTGGAATAGCAACAGCAAGGCAGACACCTCCATCACAGGGTCACCTGTCACCCAGCATACCACTCTAACTCTTTTTGGTATCAAGTTATGAGTGTTAGGGGACTCTGTAAATAAAGTCTGACAAGTGGAGGCGGGAGGGGCAAGTCTACCCAAAATGTATTGACAGTTTCTGCTCATTTCCCCTTTTTGTCAGCAAGTTTTGTAATATGTGATCTTGCATCAAAGAAATTTTGTTGATGATTGCTACACATATCTCCAATCAATTTGCTGTAAATTGATCTAATCAGCTTACTAATTCAGCTATTTAAAATTTCTAAGCCCATCCTGCTTCTCAAGTTAAAAATTGGGACCCATGGCAGATATTAAAAATGGATCACAGGCTTTGAAAGGGATGCTCCTATGGTACTGAGAAAAACAGAATGGACTCTCAGGAAGAAAAAAGACTCCTACATTTGAGATTCCAAAAGCTTTGATGAAATCAAAATTCTCCCATTCTCGTGACTTTTTTTGCCTGTCCCTCTGTATTTACAATATTTAGCATGTGTTAAACATTCATCATAATCATTATAAAATTATTTTTACTTATCTTTTGCAATTCAATACTTAAGATTTTGTTTGTTTTCAGTTTGTTTTTAGTTTTTGTTTTTGTTTTAAAGTAGAGGATAAGAAAAAAAGAAAAAAACCCCTTGCTTGATTTGCTTGGTAAGTATTGTCTGTCATAGATACATGATACATTTTTAAAATTTAGAATAAGATATTTGGTATGAAAACACCCTGAAGGAAAGCAAATAATTGTTCTCTCTGAGAACACAGAAGCCATATGTAAAATCATGCCTCTTGTATGCAACAGAAATGATTGACATATCATCAGAAAGAACCAATATATAGATGAAAAAAATCGTCCTCTGGAGATAAACTAGAGGCAACTACATTAAAAACCTACTTTTTTTCTTTTTTTTTTTTTTCAAGAAAAGTATTTTTTTATTCCAATGGTTGCTTAATATTAAAATGTAAAAGAAATTCACTTAAGAGGAACCAGAAATAATAGCTACTTTCCATCTGGCCACATTAATCTTTCATTCTTGTCTCCTCAGTAGCACAGAAGGAGAGGAAAATCCCTTTTGTCTTACCCTGTGGGTGATGTTTATTGGTACACCCCTAGGAGATGCATATTTATACACTCCCAGTTTCAATCCTGGTCTCCCATTCCAATCAGAGTCCTTTAACTCTTGTGCTCTTCCAAGCAGGTTAGGTCCCTACCATGACTTCACAACAAAATTGCATAAGAAATCAGGTCATCAGTCTGTGATGGCCACATTTTGAACACAGTCATCAGTTGTGGTCTCCTGGGGAGACCCAGGTGTTACCCTGACCATCTACAAATTCTACCTTGAAGTCATAAAAGCATATGCAAAACTGTGGAGATGTCTCTTTCAATCATGAATTTAGGCATCTAGAGTCACCTTGGCTATTTTCTGAAGGCAATTTTTGGGGCATTTCTGACTGATTGGCTGGAGTGTGTTGCAGGGGTGGTGGCGAGTTTTTAGTATATTACCATCATTGTCATCCCAATTCTTTTCTCATCTAGACGTCTACCTATATTTGTTTTGTTTTTCAGACTATTCCAGCTCATTTGGAAGCACTTTCTGAAGCTGAAGTCTCAATTGCTTTTCTGGGACTTCACTGGCTATGGTGTACTGCAGAAATATCCAGAAGCACAGACGTACACGGCCTGTACCAGGTTTTCTAGTCACATTGTCTGTAGGTCCGCCACAGTGAAAGGAGGCCACAGCCATGCTGGCAGCAAGCATAAAATGAGCAAACATTTCTGTAAGACGCAACTGTGAGTTAAGAGGATTAGATGTATTGTTAAGAATACCATCACACCGGGCAAAGCTGCATTCGATTCTCTGAATAAGAGCAATGACAGTACAGAGAGCACCAGGTATAGATAGATCACACACATACCTCAACATATGTAGTTACCAGTAACTCTAAGAAAAAAATAACAATAAAGAAATTTTTGAGCTGATAATTTTAGTGAAAGCTTTAGAAAGCTACAGACTAATAATTTAGGAAAAGTTACCTGTGAGAAAGTCCCCCCCTTGCTTCTAAGCCTAACAGCACTGGGTACACAACTGCTGTGATGCAGAGGGCAGAATGGACACATGCCCCCCCTGCAAGTACTTTTCCAATGGCTGAAACACATGCAACACAGTCTGAAGTCAGAGCTTAAACTATATACCTTGATTAAAACCTCAGAGTTTTAATCCACCTCCCAGATCCACATATTTTGCATCTCTTCACCCCATCCTTATTTTGCTGGGGTATGTTCATGGTGCTTGGCAAAGGGAGACTTGCTTTCTATAATCCCTTTGCATCTGTTCTGGTCTGCCTTAAATTTACTATTTTACATATACTGTAAAGTTGCACATTGTGAAAAGTATCTATTAATTATATTCACAGCATATCAGAAAACTTGGTGAAAGTCACACCTACACACAGCATGGCATATTTCAAAAAACTGATGAAGAGGACTGAGCATCACACACATTTAACGAAGGTTTCCTGACAGCTTGGGGGAAGACTCCCCAAACAGCTCTCGTGTGGAGTGCTTTCAACTCGTGCGCAAGTCACGAGGATTTAAAGACCCCTCACAACAGTGCCAAGATCAACACAGCAGAAAGCATGTAATCATTTCTTTTGCAGGGGTAATTACCAGAAGGAACTGGAGTTTAGAGCTGCTCTGTGGAGTCTTTTAGATACAAACTTTGATGTCAACTTTTCTTCTCACTGAATAATGTCACTGTTAAGCAAACAGAGACTTTGCTACAGTGTTAAGAAAGATCTGGACCTAAATATCATTTCAGCAAGGCTACAGAATTTTGGTAACAACAGTCACTTACTAAAATATGAATTTGATAAATCTAATTGACCCAATAGAAACATATTAAATTCAGACTGATTTAATAGCAAAATTTGTATGAGATACACTATTTTTAACACATGGAGAAAAAGCAAGAAAAGGCAAAGCAGCAATACCCAGTGACAAAATCCTTCAACAAATATGTTTAGAAATACTCAGAATTAAATTACCAAAATACTAGAATTTAAAACCTGACAAAACTGAGAATTCTTAAGAAATGTTGAGTTATTTTTTGTACACTAGTATAGAGCACATCCTTTCTTCAAAATGCCTCCCTGCAAATGTTTCATCAGATTCCATTTGGAGAATAACAAATTCCACAAATTCTTTGTGTTTGCAAGGATAATAACAGCAAATTTAACATGTAATCCTTAAACTGAAATAAATGATAACTTCATTCAGAAGGGGTCAAAGAAGAAAGACTGCAAGTTTATATTTAATCTTCAAGACATTCCTTTCCTCACTGAGAACTCTTTAACAAAAAACCAAAAAATTACTGTTAACCAAATCCATACCTGAGATTTAAATCTGTGCCTAGAACTCACCTGTGACTTTTTAGTATAGTTTATGTGGTTTTAATGAGATCACATTTAGGTAACTGATTAAAAAGTAAATAAGAGGAAGTAATGTCAGGTACTTTTAGCATTGTAATGTGGTCAAAAATTCTTGAGACAGTTCCTTGCAGCAGAGGCTTTGGAGATAGCTCATTTAATCAGCTTTCTGTTAGGTTTAGGTGAGTTGCCATGGGGAGGTGATGCAAAAACCACATCCTCACCAAAACAGTAATTAGCCAACTTTAAAACATCTAACTGTCAGGTAAAGCACTAGTACCTTGCAATTACATCAAATCCTTCATCAACAGTGCCTCAGGCAGGTAAATGAACATGTTAGGTTTATTATATAGTGAAATTGTTTCTGGAGATGCTTAGTACAAACCAAAACAAAGACTGTTGAGCACTGAGGACCATATTTCCTGATACGTTCAATGCCTTGTAAGCATTTAATACTCAAAAACTTGGTCATGCATTAAGCACCTCAAATAACTCTAAATGCTTAAGGAACAGATGCCTGAATTAATTCAGTTACCTATGTCTGCAAGAGCACAAAAGAAAGGAGAGCTATTTTTAAGTGTGCCTGTATGTGAAAGACTAATATTTTGTGCATTTTACTAAAACTTTTTAATCCCATCTAGAGCATTAAAGTCTAGAAGTTATAAGAACAAAACTTGCTTAAGATTTTTTATTTTTGAACTTTGAAAAGTTTCACTAGAATATGTGGGAGGGAAGGAAAAAAACCCCAACATCCAGAGAAGTGCTGTCTTTATTTTCCAAATATTTCTTATAAAATAAGCTGCAACATATGCTAGGTACTTAAATAGCCTAAAATCAAAAACACTTCTCACTTATCTTTCTAAAAATGCTGGTCACTGCTTAGGTCTTCATTTCCATTTGTGCAACAAGCCTGAGTGCCAATAGAAAAAGCAATACCATATGTGAAAATAAAGCTTTAGAAATAAGGGAGTGGAGGGGATATCTTTAATTAATTTCAACTGAGCAGAGACTTTTTTTTGGACGGGGGCATAATTATGAACACACTTTACCTGGCAAACAAAAAGAAGGAGAAACATCTTAGGTAAATTCTTGAAGTCAGTGTTAATTTTTAATTGACTCTGAAATTCTGGCACCAACAAACAGTATATCAAAAAAAAAAGTGAAGCACAAAGGGGTGCTTACCTTCTCAGAATTCTTATCAGAATAAAATGCAAGCTGAAGATTTTTTTTTTTTGAAGATGCAGACTACATGAGACAATAATATATGCAAAATAATGTAGCTATTTCAAACTTAGAATTAGGTAACTAGTTTTCAACACCTCATTTTAAGACATCTAATGTCTAAATATTTTGATTTTCCTCAGTGGACATAGTTTTATGATCTCATCCAGCTAAAAAAAAACCAAACAATGGAGTGGGGGAGTTCACTCAGTGCATTTTATTTCTTGAAGTTTGACAGTATAAGACAATATTGCAACACCTGTGATAAAGTAGCAAATCCCAGTGAACCACTTCCTAGAAAGAGAAGGGGACTTCTTGTCTGAAAACAAAACTGATGTCACACAACTGACTCTTACACCCAAATACTCCCAAGGACAAGGAGGCATGTTCCCACTTGCTCTGGCTGGGAGCCCAGATGCTCGTACCCAAGCAGCCCATCCACTGGATGTCATTCCTTGGATGATAAGGAATACAAAGGTTCTGGCACCCAGCCCTGCTTATGACCAACACCTGTGGGTCTGGGGGACTCCCTCTGTACTCACTTGGAGCCCACTGGAATGACTGTCCTTCCTAAGGCCAAGGATTTCCTTGCTGTCTCCCTGTTGGGATTCCAGAAAAGCAGCACAGGCAGCGCTCACGCCTTGCAGATCAGCTGATACTGTGCTGATAGCTCCTGCCACCCCAACAGCCTCTCTCCAGTGCTCTCCTCCCGTGATTCCACACCTGCTCAGAACCACCATCCCTGCCCTAGCACTCCTGTTAGTGCTGTATGTGAGGCTCTCCAGGAATAAACTAGTGTAAACTCAAGGGTAGGCATTGATGCCCACTTTATCCATCCCTGTTATCCTACTAATGCCTGCTATCATCTGGAAACCGCTCAGTTTTTAGATGAATAGCCTTGATCAAATTGGTGCATCTGTTACCATTTTACTTGCAAGCACAAATGTGCACTTTGAAAAGTGTATTTAAATATCACACTCCAACTCCTCTTTTCCCTTCCTGGAAGTACACAAAGCTCCTTTTCTTCGTGTACACAGTTTCAATGATTGCTGTTTTTTTTCCTCCATATACTTTTACATACTCACCCCTTCCACAAAGGACTGGCAGTGTCTATAGTTTAATAATGTTTTGATCCAACTTTACATTTAGAATACATACTGATAAGCTTTTGTTTCTTTCCAGAGGTAACTTGCAGTAGATGAAAGAGCAATATAATTTCATAAAAATCAAAGGAAATTATTTTACTGACTTCAGATCATGCTGTATTGGCCAAGAGGGATAGATCTCTCTGCTGCAGAGCAGTCCCAAGACCCAGCACATGTGCTGGTCATTTCTCAGCTCATTGTCAGGACACACCCTGGACATGTACCAGCTCTCTTTTCCTGGAAGGGCAACCACATGTGAATGATGGAAAGAAACAACAAGAGGTCCTTTGCTTAAAATGACCAGTGTATGAGGACACAGACTTCTTCATGGCTTGCACCTCCCCTGAAGCCTCGGCACCTCGGACTCCCCAGCACAGCATTCATCATGTTACTATTTGTCTTGGGGTGATTCTGTGACAGTACTGTGTTCCCCATCACCTGCTTGATCTCTAGTGTACCTTTAAATTGCAAAGGGAGAGAGAAGCCGAGGGAACTCTTCAAAGTGGCTCGCTTGACCTTGCAGTTGGATGTTTACATACTTTCTCTCTGGGCAGTGCTTCTGCCAGTTAGGAGTTAGGAGAGAAGGGAGGTTTTTGCTCTCTAGTTTCTTCAGCTTTCAGCTGAGTAGGGACTGTGATCTGCTTCAGCGGCTTCTGTTCCTTTTTGGACTGTTTTTCGCTTGCTTTTCATCTGAGCCCAGCTACCATCTCTGGGACCTGCTCTGTGGGACCCTCCAAGGCAACCCTGCCTGGCCTCAGGCCTTCAGGACTGCGGAGTAGCTAAGTTTTAGGAGACTATAAAAAATGCATCAGCCTCCTTCTGGGAATGGGGGAGGGGGTTTTGATATCCTTTTCTGCTCTGTGCCGGGGGGGACTCTTCAAGCGAGAAATTATTTTCCCAAACCCATGGGGGAGAGGCTGCCAGGGCCTGCTTGCCTGGCAGGCAGGAGAGAGAGAGAGAGAGATGCCCTTTTTTGGGTTGTTTCCTCCCGGATTTGTGTCCAAACCGGCATATTTAATGCACTGCATACACAACCAGTCCAGAAAAACTGACAAACAAGAGGCACAGTTCATCTCAGCTGAGCTTCTGCATAGGTGGCTGTCTGATTAGTTTTGTTTCTATATTAAGTATCACTATATTAAACTTTAAGCCTTAGAAAAATATATTCTTATTTCATATTGTAATCTTGTTAACATCTCTAAATTTCATTGATACCTAACAAAACCCAATAGTTACAGGAATGACATGTTCCTAAAAAATAGTTTTTGTCTTTTAACGTGGTCTATATTGTCTCTTAATATTACCTTAATTGTTCTATGCCTTTGAAAACCACCTGAAACCAGTCCTAATGGCTATTCAGTCCTTTTCAGACATAGCAAGAATTCAAAATACTTCTATTTCTATGAGTGCTTAACTATGATATGTCTACCTGCAAGAACAATGTATTGGGATAAAATCTGTTTCTTCCGTTTTGCCTTCTAACACGCCATCATCATGTAAGTTCTCAGATTTTACTTCCCTTGAACAAGAAGTATATACCATTACATGCTTTTTATTTTTTACCTATTCACTCTTTTGGTACCAATAGTGAAAAATTGCATCATACATCTTCTCCTGTTTCTCTTTATATTTACAACATCAACAGACTAGAAAGACCAGTAGCATCCACATCTCTACAAAATGAATGTGTGCACTGGTATATAGAGAATGTTTCAGCTGTTTAACTTTACTGTTCTGCTGTCTATTCTCCAATGTTGACAGCTTTATTTAGTTCTAACCGTTTATATTGACAAAGAGATCAGAAGAATAATATCTTCCAGGGCAACAAGTATTCCACAGTTAAGTACCTGCAGGGCTTTTTTTTTTTCTCCCCACTTGTACTAAAATTATACAGCAAAATTTCTAAAGAGTTAGAAGTCTGTCTTTGTTTGGAGGCTGTTTGCCTTTTTTTTACCTAAAAATGTCAGCTTGAAAGTAGGGCAGTGGGGCTGCCCAGAGGATCCCTTCTCAGGACACACCAGACTTGTGTTGTTGCTTTGTGAAAGTTCGTCAGAAGAGTCAGTTCAAGTAAACAGCATCTTTTAAACAAGAATTTTTTGAAGGAAACTCCTTTGATTTCTAAGTTACTTAATTCAAAGCTAGTGCCTTTTACTGAACTCTTCACTAAGTAAGACTGTGGCTTTCTGACCTGTCCTACAATGATATTAAAAGACCAGTGTCCAAAATTGTAGGCAACTTTTCCATAACATTATTGAAAAGTAGGTTGAAGCATAGCCTATTTACATTTAGAGGCAGCACCAAATGAATATTTATCCAAGTGATTCTGCAGCTCTTCAGTTAAGGGACACCATGAGCTTTGAGAGCAAGTTGTTTCTGTTCAAAAATCATAATGACAACTGACATATTTGTCTTTTACTACCTCTTCAGTCTTTTTCTTCTACCAAGGGTAGTTTCTCTCTGAAATTCTTCATCAATTAATTTGAATACTTCATTACATTACATAACATTCCCCTTGCCATATCCTCTTAAAAAGCCATACCTGTAAAATTCCTTGAGGGATGGTTTTCTGCTGGTTTTCTGTTTGTTAGTTTGGGTTCTCGTTGAATGACTGACATTTGTATTTTTCTCTAATTCTGTACTGTTTTTGGTTCTCCATTTTCAAGATTTACAGACCCCTACTGTTCTGTTCAGCCCTCATTTCCTTCCAGCATCTCATTCTTAGACCATTTTTTTTCAAGTAAGATAGAAGCAGATTTGGAGATCTCCATTACTGATTTCTTCTCACTTCTGAAACAACAGGTATATTGAGTATCTTCTCAGAACTTAGTGGATTGCATAAGCTCCTCTATTGCTCAGGGAAAACAGATTGAGATAATTAAAATAACACTTTAAAAGGGAAATAAAAGGTAGAGCTAATGTATGGCTGTTGCTGGCAGCATCTGTGTTCCTTTCTAATGCATCTTAATAAGTATTTGTGTCTAGTTCAAAGATATTTTCCATGTTGCAGCAACGTCTCCATAACCTAATTTACTAACACAATGTTTTTGAAGTGACTGGTAAAAATAACCTTGCTAAAGGGAATTTTTCATTTGTTCTAGTGCTAAGAATCTCATTCATATTTTCTGTTTTGTTGGATATGGTATCAATCTGTTATTGTTTTACTTAAAAGACAGGCAAAAAGTATTAAATTTGACGGTATATCGGTCTTGCTGAATAAGAGGGAAGAACACGCTAACAGTAATAACAAGTGTGCAGGATACAAAAGAAAAAAATTCTCTTATTGGACTGAGGTAAGCATTCTTTTCTGAAAGTACTTCAGTTATTTTGCTTCCTGGTACATGAGCCTTATGGTATATGAGGCTTTTCTACTAAAATACTTTTTTTTCCTCTTTTATAAACACATTCTCTTGTTTCAGGATAGTTAATAAAATATTGCCATATGTTTGCAATCGTTGAATATATAACTAAAGAAATTTAAATGTTGTGCAGTGTCTGGTACCCAATAAATTTCCCTCCCTGCCCCAACCATCACATGACCTCATCAAAGAGTGCAAGTTACAGAGTTCTTTGAAAAGTACTCATAATTTATACAATTCTGATTACCCTGACAGTGTCAAGAAACAGTTTTGGAAAGTCTGCAATTGCTTAAAGAAATGTCAACAGCTTTGCCTCATCGGAGAAGATTGTTTAAGCTTTGAAAAACAAAAAGCAAAAGACACTGAAAGAACTGCATAAAATATAAAATAAACTCATTGCACTAAATCAAGCAACATTTGAGTTTGGCAAGTTCTACTTCACTTACGTATTACTGGAAAATCAAAGTCTAGCAATTGTCAGAAACGCATTTGGGTCTTCTGCATATTGCTTAATTGTAATTGTGAAGAGACTCAAATAATGTTAATCACCTATACACATAGACATAGACATAAATGAAGTGAATAAAAAACAGCCCAGTGTTACACAAATTATAAAGAAGGATCTTCCAGTTCACAACAGGAAATATTTGTAGAAATAGAGTGGAGGAGAAAGATTTCACATCAGTAATAGTGGATTTGCCACATCAGTATTTTTTAGCCTGGCAATAAAACAGTTATTAAATATTTTAGCTAAAAAATGGTAATTCTTCATAAACAATCCCTGACTTCTGCCAAAACATATGTACAGGGTGAGCATTTGTATTCTCACACATATTCAGCTATACATATTTGTAAATTGCTTTGATATAGGTCAGTTTAGTTTCTGACTGGAGCTGATATTTTAGAATATATTTTTAGCATAACTTCACAAACAGTTACTCTACCAAATCAGGTCCATCTGCTTTATTCACAAGTCATTTTAGTGACTATTCAGTAAATATGTTACTGTTCAAAAACCAAAAAGCAAAGAGGATCCAGCACTGGATCACAATAAAATGTAGGTGTGCCAAATTACAGGCACCTTTTGAAGAGCAGGTTGTCTCAGTGTCTCTCACTTTTGATATTCAACCAACCCTATTCTTCCTGATTACTCAGTGCCAGCTATCAACTGTCATTTACCCGGGTGGCAAACAACTTACTGAGTAATTAATAGAAGTTGTCTGTTTAATTGTAGCGAAGATCTGATTGAAACACTGGCAGGGAATATTGAACTTTAAGATATTCTGGAAGGATTTCTTCTTGTTAGGTGTGCTGATTTGACTTCATCATCACTCCATGTCCAGGGAACAAAAGTCTCAAGTGACAGCAGCCAGTTTCTTGAGTGAGGTGTGGCCAAGTGCGATAACACATTGCTGAGTGTGTTAGGTTACCCCACAGGCACACTTCAATCCCCTTGGCTTCAAGGAGGAGTAGGAACTCAAGGTTGCAGATAGCGCAAATCCATGCAGCAACACTTTTTTAGCCTGGATTTAGATTGATGATTTAGCCTGAATTTCTGTGAAAGACCATTTTTTTTCCAAACCGTAATTAATATAGGATGTTTTCTGCAGTTGGCAAAGAATTTTACTTAAGAACCCCAGGAATACAGTAAAGGATATTTTGGTTAGCTCTGTTGTGATTCCATGACTGAGAAATATGTCAAATCTGAAAAGAAGAATTGAAGCAGTATCTGAAAGTTTTGTAGGTATAAGCTTTGCAGGTATTTCCTCTCTCTTCCTTGACTAAAAATAAAATCATATTAGAGAATGGTATTCTGGATATCATTCTTTTCCTGAGTGCCTGATTAAGAAGGCAGATAAATCCACATCAGCAGGTTGTGTCTGGTATGAACCAGACTAGTTTAGCTGCTATTCTCTTTTCCTTGCAATTTTTTGAAGCCTTCATGGTTTCATATAGAACTCACTTCTTGCTGAGAGAATAGTTTAAAAAGCTGGTTAGATGGAAGCACTATTAGAAGAGGAGAGGTAAGTTCCTAGAGCATTTTGTGTTAGTCTTGACATTTTTCATTTGTGTCTGACAATCAGTTACACATACATAGATGGAACACTTTTGCCACGAATCTCTCCTAAGCAGCAGTTTGTACGTGAGCATATTCAAACATCACATGCCTCAGCATTTCAAATACAGAGCTCATTTTGTAGTACAAGGCTCACATTTGCTACAATATAATTGCAGGGGGATATGTGTCTACACGGAGAACAACACAAACTACTCTTCCTTGCCTTCATTTTAATATACCAGAGTAAAATAGACACTGAGATATCTCAAACACAGCGATGACATTTGCCTCATTAGGTCTGGGAAAACTATCTGCTGGGCAAGCAAAGGTTTGGAAGGAAGGGAGATGCCAGAAGTAACACGAGCAACACACAAAGGAAAAAAGATGACATAATTGACAAGCACATGAATAGATGCCTTTAATGGCTACATGCAATATCAAGCAGCTGTATACAGCTTGGCATTTCTCTGGACTAATATACTAATCGACCAAAGGATCAAAAAAAAAAAAAAAAATTCACTAGTCTTTAGTTTGGAGGGTTGTGGAATATAGCAATTCTTTTGGTATACCACCAACACCAATAAATGTTTGTGGAGAGAGAGAAAGAAAAAGAGTGCCAGTCCATAGCAGAAACAGCATGACAGGAGAGAATGGTAAAGTTTTATTCATGCTCACAGTCAGGTACTAGAAAGACTCAGAGCAGGATGAGTGTGGGACAAAACACAGATTTTGAGACAGCAGGAAGTTGTCTCAACACTTCCACTGTTACTGGAAATTGGCATGACTTGCATAGCACTCAAAAGAGCTTTAGGGGAAAGTAATGAAACACGAGAATAGGCAGAGGCTCAGTTATTTTCTTCACACACTATCGTTAAATTTCACATAGAGAGCCAATATCACATGTAAGATATCACAAACAGAAAGAATATCTAATGAAATGAATTAATGAAGTTTAGGAGTAGATAATTACTCCCCATTACTGTAAGTGTAATTTTACATCACCATTATATCTTTTTTTTTCATTTCTTTTTCCTCATCCAGTTTCAAATCTGTCATTTAAAAGTGTGCAAGTCTTTTTACAGAAACAAATTCGGTCCCACTTATGCGCTGCTTAAATTGCTCATTTGCATAGTATGCCGTTTCAAATGTGATTTATTAGGAAAACACATGTTTTAATGACTTGCCTTGTTTCTTAATTTACAAGCCTGAGTTAATGGAGTTTTTCTCTGTTAAAGTTTTCCGGATCTTAGTGCCTTGTATGAGCAAAACAGTGGCCATTAATCAATGCAGTTCAGTTAGTTACACACTAAGAACTCCCTACTGTCCTAGCATTTGGGCAGGCAGCAGCTTTTTAGGACCAGCCTTAGCTGCCTGCTGCAGAACTGCACCCAAGATGAGCTGGGACTCATGTCACCCTCATCTCCTTCCATTCAAAGTGAACAATATTATAATAGGGCAGCACAGTACAAATGGACACGCAAGTCTGAAAGGCTTAGATGAGGGTAGGAGGAAGCAGACCCTGTTTTCCATGCTCCAGAGGGGTTGTTCTCTCTCTCTGTAATTCTAATTTAAACTGTGCCTTTTTATCTTGAATTCAGGGTTGTGGAAGCAGAGGGAAAAGCTCTCCCTCCTCATCTCCCCCACCTCATACACTGGGAAAATCTTAATGTTAAACCTGCTTTTACTGCACTGTCAGAACAGCTGTCTGAACCATATCAGCATTTTGCATGCATTGTAAACTCGGGGAAAAGAAAAATAAATTAATTGAAAATATGCTGCAGTTTGTGCCAGTCTTGTTCATGTCACCCTGAAAGAATTCCCACCCCTGACACACACTTCTTCAAGTATTTACAATTTATCTGTGAGACTCAAGATTTTCATTACATAGAAAGTGTCGGTTTGCTACAAATGCATAGAAATCCAAAATTTTCTACTTTTTTTTTCTTACTGGAATAGGTTTGAAAACCCAGGAAGATGGTGATGAAGTAAAATTTAAATTAAATTAATTAAGATTAGTTAGTCATCTTGTGCAGAAGGGTAGAACCAGGTGATGTTACTGAGTACAACAGCAAGAAAAATATTTTTGCTTAACAATTTGCAATTCAATTATTTTCCACTTAGTCAAATTGAAACTGCAGTTTCATCGCTTCACTGGTAATTCAGTGGTTACTGATGAAGCGCTAGCAGAGGGTCTATTGCACAACCTGCAGAACACTAAAGAAGTCCTTCTGACAGCTGGTGAACTGCAGCTCAGACACATAACCCATGTAACAGGAAAGATAAACAGTGAAATACAACCAAATAAGCCACTCCAAAACATACTGTCCTTAACCATAAGACTGCCCAGGGGACTGGGATAACTGGAAGCCACCGTAACTGCCATAGGTTTCACCAGCAGTTACTACATAACCAGATATTAACCTGTTATCTATGGATCATAAAGCTCTGCCAATATTCCTCTTTTTCTTTTCCCCACTCCAGAGCACCAAACAAATCCTCTAGTGGGCTTTGCCATTCAGAATTTCCCATTCCTTAAAACAAACCGACCAACCAACCAATGATGGCAACAATACTGTAATTAAATTCATAAGATGACACTAAAAGTTTTTGCTAAAGGAATGAGATATAAGTTGTTCATACCAAAACCTCTCAGTAAACTATGAACTACTCTACAATTATGGTTGGTAGACCTTACCAACCTTCTTTTTAATATTCTTCCTAGCCATATTTGAACCGATAATGTTATAATATAAAAATAACCTATACCAATATCAAGTTTTCCTGATGGGTCTCAAATTAGGAAGATGTCTAGAAAAATAAAATTAAAAAAATTAAAATTGAAAATCAAGTGATTGATTTGGAGGATAAAAGATTTACAACTCCAAAATGGACTAAGGGTTGTTATTAGCATTTGTAGTCGTCCAATAATCAATAGGAAAAGATTCACTGCTGGAACCACGAAAGACAACAGTATTTTAATGACTACAGAATAATTACCACATGTAATTATATAACCAAACTTTACTCATTTGCAAATTGGAGAGCAGCAGAGAAAGATGAATGGTGGGCTCGCTTCTGCTTATTAGAGGCTTTTTTCTGTCAATGCGTCAAAGGCAAAGAAACTAAAATCCAGTAGATATAGGTCTCCAGGGAGGACAGCGAGTCAGGGATTTTCTGATGAAAGTTTTTTCCATAAAAATTGGATTGCCTGAAGGAATGTATGAACCAGTTTAGATGAGAAGACCCTTTCTGGTTCAAAGAGGGAAAGGGGGGGGGGGGGGGGAAAGCCCATTTTCTCTTACCTCTAAATAAGTAAAATCTGTAAAAATTAGAGCACTTAACTAGAACACAGAACACCTCACCCAACTTCATCCCAGAAATCTCTCCTAGCCACTAAACTGCAAAATAAGCTTGATCGGTTTGGTTTTTTTTGGAAAATGGAATTAAAACAAAGAGAAGAGAAGAAAGTAAGAGATCTAGGAAAATCAACTGAGTGCTGGTCACTGTGCTCACCTTAGAGGTGAAAAATTAAGTCTCTAGTACACCTAATCAAGACACAGTCAGTCCTTTAAAGTTCAAGCTGGTACCTTCCTTGCTTGGGTAATGACTACCCTGATAAATATAAGAACTGGTCACTTGCCTTTCATGGAAAAGTTTGAGGTTTCTTGAGTGCATAACATAATGCTAGCAAACAAAGTCTTGAAAAGCACCAGCAGACAGGAGCACCTATAAGGCTCACTTCACTTTTCCACCATCATCTAGATGCATACCCAGTATGAGTCATACCAGAGACAGCACAAATCCTACAACACATACTTAAAATTCATATTAGAGTGGAAATTTGGCTACAAGCTTCAAGGATATTTTTATGCCAGTTCTGGTTTCAGACAGAACTAGTTTTGCTGTCATTTTACTTTGTAAGAAGGCAGAGATAAAAGGGACTGAGGCACAAGGTAAGTATCTGCTGTGCAGAATGACCCTCCACACACACACCCCACTGGTGTCCTCTGCTGAATACATGGCCCATTAAGAAAATGAAGAAAAAAATCCCCTTATTTCACTACTCCCAGATGCTGGTCTGCTTTTCTTTCACTCAGTGCAGAATACCAACACATGGAGATGCTTTGGAATATTGCCACCGTGATTTCGTTCTTCCCAAATAGACTGGGCCAAACCCCTGAAAGGCAAGCCACGGCTGCCTCCACATTGGAGTAAATAGAGAGCAAGATCAGAGTAATGAGGAGAGATGCTCTGAATAGCAAATAGGCTCAGCTGAAGTAAGACTATCATCCTTAACTAGTCTAATTAGAGTATAGGATTCAATTTGGAAAGTACATTTTTAATAAACATATGTTGAGGTGCATTGCATTCTTTTTGAAAAGGCTTCAGATGTACGATTATACTTCACAGATCTGTGAAAAAGAACAGATATGCCTTGTCTTTGGAATGGTGCTACGTAAAGTTTCTTTCTTCTCTAGACTAGCACAAACAACAAGATTAAAAGCATTTCTGAAATAATCCAGTATGTACACAATGTTGTCATTTCTACAGCCAGTATCACGTTAAACCTCACCCAGCAAAATAATTAGCCTGGGTTCTGTGTTTGTGTGTGTAGTGTTGGTTGTGGGTCTTTTAAAAACCACTTCAATATGGATCAACAGATCTGAAGAAGAACATAAGATGCTCACAATATTAGAGTAGCCACTTTGAATCATGTCTAATATAAAGTGCTAAGCTTCAGATAGTTTGCAATTGTTAAGAGATTTCAATGTCTATGAAAAGACAGAATGACTGATGATGATTCAGAATTAATTGCAACTTGGTGTCATGACATGCCCTAAGTACCGCACTAACACCAATAGAGTAAAGCCTTTCTTTTGTTGTACCCTATACATGAGATTTACTGTCATGCATACAAAAATCTTCAGTTTTTAATTTAGCAGGCAAATATAGTGTTTTGTATAAATATACTTCTCTTTTGTCTCTACCCCCAATGGCTCAACCCACCAGAAGACTAACATACCAAAAGTTCCCTTTATTAGAGTGCTTGCTGACATGAACTAAATTGTCAAATTAACTACAAAATCCATATGGAACCAAAATTACTACATGGGATCAATCCCTGTACAAAGAAGCTTTAGCTGAAGACCAAAGCTTTTCACATTAGTTAATAAACTATTAATGTCACAATTTTTAAAATATGTCAGTACAATGGTACATTATATACATATCTTTGCAAGAATTTCATCAAGCTGAGTTTCTCTGATACTGGAACAGTACTTTCGTAGTGTTTATCATCTAGATAGACAGATAGATAAAGGGGACCATTTCAACATCCAGAGTCTTTAATTTTAAATAGATATTTGTGTTTTGTCAGATTAAAGTTGGAGCTGAAACATACATAATGAGCTTACTTGCTTTATTCATCATACTTTATTAAGAATATTTAAAAATTCTCAAGAACTGCTGGATATGGGCACCATTAATTTAGGAGAAAAAGCAATGATTATGTGTGTTCCATTTCAGAGTTTCTTGATTTTCCTCAGGAGTCAGTGTGAACAATACGTTCAACAATAGGTTGAATATGGAGACAATGAGGGAGGATGCAGTAACATTCACATAAATGTTAGAATTTTGACTATCAGCAATTTTTTTCAATTATAACTCTTTAAAACAAAACAAAACAAAAAACAAACAAACAAAAAAAAACCAAACAACAAACCACAACAAACAAATAAACAGAACTCCTCCCCCAAAAAACCCCAAAAGTTTTCCTCCCCTCTTTCTCGGTCTTATTCAGAAATGATCTGATTCATTAATATTTCCACCTCTATGTAAAATCCTTGTCAAACACTGAAGGGACCATGAAACTATTCATTGTAAAATGTCCTTTTCACACTTTAAATTCTTTTGGCATTTACAAGCATATTAAGTGTTCTTCATTAGCCACTGTACAATATTGGAAAGCTACCAAGATGATAATTTGGTAAAATGTACCAGGTTAAACTGAAGATGAGCATTTTGAAAGAGGAGTTTGGTTCTGCAGTTCTACGGGTAAAGCAGATGCACAAGTAGCAGGACTAAGGGAACCCTTTGATCTCACCTACCTTTCATGTATAATTGACAGTTGTAATTTGGTCTCGGGGATGATAGAAAGGCAGCTGAGACATTCTATGAGATGCCTGTGTACAGAGAAGCAACATATGCTTGATACAAGCTGAAAGGAAAATACAAAGCCAGAGGAATCAGCATTGCCGAGCACGAGTGCTGCACAGCACAGCAGTCAAACACAAAAGGGCAGCCCATACAGCCCTCGTCGCTGCAGCTGGCCTTTGGTCAGGCTCTGGGTCAGTCTTTTTGCCCACACAAAGGAGCAGAAATGTATTATGTTGAGAAACACCAAGAAGCAGGGGAACAGAGACAGGTTTCTTTACAGAAATCAGGGACAGAGCACAGAGGTCACAGCAGGAGAACACTACATCCTGAGAAACACCAGCTGAATACCCTAATATTAGTTCTTGGTTGTGGGTTTTTCAAAGGGTAAGAGAAAAGAGAAAGAAGTTTTAATTTAACAGATCTCATGGACATTTTTCCAAGGCAGTAGTTCTGCTTCGATCATTCCTGGGTACTCGTGACTAGCAGCGAGAGTCCTACTGGTCATGCAAGCAAAGGGCTGAAGCATGAGGTGTGAAAGTTGGCAGTAAGAGAAGGATCTTCTCCTTTCACCCCCTCGGGCTCTTCTGGTTGCACTTGACCACTTCTGCCTCACCCACCCCTCCAACAGACCTTTGAAACACTAGGAAACAGGCTGTAGTGACAGTGACATGGGAGGCAAAGCTTTAGGTTCAAGTAAGATGTAATCACAGAATCATTTAGTTTGGAAAAGACCCCTAAGATCATGAAGTCCAACCATTAACCCAACACTGTCAAGCTCACCTCTAAACCATGTCCTTAAGTACCACATCAAGATGTCTTTTTATATACTTGCAGGGATGGGAATTCAAGGACTTCCCTGGGCAGCCTGTTCCACTGCTTGACCAACTTTTCTGTAAAGAATTTTCTCTAATAGCCCATCTAAGTATCCCCTGGCACATCTTGAGGCTGTTTCCTCTCATGCTGTCACTTGTTACTTGGGGAAAGGGGCCGACCCCCATCTGGCTGCAACCTCCTTTCAAGGGAGCTGTGGATAATAATAAGGTCCCCCGAAGCCTCCTTTTCCCCAGGCTACACAAGCCCAGTTCCCTCAAGTGCTCCCCATAATTTACAAAATAGAGCTTTTATTCATTCTCTGGCATGACTGAAAAAAAATGTAGAGGTGTTGACATTGGTGGTTTAAGAGAGGAGTTAAGACACTGGCACTTTGACATTTTGGTTACAGGAGCTAAAACTCAACTCTCACATGCTTTTGAATAAAAAGTCACCTAAGTAGAAATGGGAAAAAGAGTTAAAAATTTACTTATGTGCAGGCAAGTTAACACTGTAATTAAGTTTTAGAGTGAGCACAGACAAAACATTCCGACAATGGGATCACTTCAGTACATCAAAGATAGCACAAATCAAGACTTCACAACACAGATGGGTCCAATTTGCTGCTTTTCTCAATTTGCATAGTTTTTTCGTCTCACAATAAAAATCTTTAATGCAAGAGATATTTCTTTCATGATTAATTTCTGTTAATCCACACTGATGATGTCTACTGTTTTTCAAGTATCACTTTGTGAGAATAGATATCATTATTATTACAGGTAGAAGGAAAAAAAAAAACAACTTTCATTTCCTGTTAAATACTGGCAAAAAGCACTCAGTAACAAAAAAGTACCTAAATCTTCAACTTACTTGCAATGAAACAAGTAAACACTAAAATATATTGGGGCAGGGAAAGGCTGTCCTCCAAATCAGGACCCTGTGTGCCTAATCCTGAGGGAACATGGAACACAAGGCCTGAAGTCCTGGAGGCCTCTGAATTTTCTCAATGTTTCTACAACAAAAGTTTTTCTCCTCATTTGAGAGGCTTCAGTGATTTCTTTTTTTTTCTGCACTTTATTTTATGATAATATTTCCACACTGTTTTAATTGATGCTAATTCTCTCTTCTGTTGGGATGTACAGCTCCAGGCAAACACCAACAAGTTTAAGGTCTGTAGAAAGACACTAACTCTTTTGTCTGAGCACAATTTGCCTTGTGGGAGATGCGCTCTGTGCACAATAAGCACAAGTATCAAACCAGCAGACTTCTGCTTCTACCACAGAATGCTGGTTTACCCTCACTGGGCAGGATTTACCCTTCCTCTTTGCCCAGGGTACACTCTGGGGAAAGTCACTTGGGGTCAGAACAGAATTTCACTCATGTTACAGTGTTCTGCATCCACAGACAACACAGTGTGGTAGCGCCGTCTGAAAGTAGCAGTAGGAAAGGCAGTGTGGTAAGTGCTTGGGGGAAAAAAAACCCAAACAAACGTTTTAAAATGAGAGCTACGTTGAAAAAAGGCCATTAAAAAAACGTTTTAAAGATAAGCAAAGAGAAGATGCATTTAAAATGTCGGACACAGGTAACAGCTGAAAACTGTCTCTCCTCTCTGTGCTGCTAAAAGAGAGGTGTGCGAATGACACTGAGTAAAATCAAATTACTGGCTCAGTTTACTGACTGCTGGTTTGACATCATCCTAGGCTGTATTTTGTGAAGTGCTGTAAGTGGATTCATGAAACTTTCTTATCCTCAGGAAAGTCAGGTGTCAGGATATATGCAGCACAGGGATTTCTTCTAGCTCCAAAGCAGTTTTAAACCTCAAAATCCACAACATATACAATAAATCTGTAAGACAGATGGCCATAAATCCCTAATGAAGCACTGCCAATGTAAATATTGTAAAAAGGATAAATAGCACTTAATTACACCATTGGCAAGCAAGTTGGGTTTTTCCTCATCTTCATTCTGCTATTCACCAATTTTCCAGGCTCTCTCAAGCACACAGTGTGCACAGCACAGCTTAGTGGTGGCTCCCCACTCTTCCACTGCATGGCGCTTACTCTGCTATGCCTTTGCTTCTCTTTTTTTCTTTCTTTAAAAAAACAAAACACAGCATTGTTGATTCGAGCATATGTGGAATGCACAGTTTTACACACAGAAGTAGACAGAAAAGATGAAAAAATAGTAGGGCCAGGAAAAAAACCAAACAAGCCACTGAGGTTAAAAGACCAGAAGTAGACAGGTTCAGTGGTTATAAGCAGGGGTGGGGAATGACTCTCTTTGAAAACCTTTCAGCTCTTTTCCAGGCTGTTTTTGTGCTCTGCTGCTGGAGAGAGCACGTATGTGTTACCTTTCACTTGAGCTAGCCTGTCATATTTAGTCCTGGCTCAGTACAGTTTAACTCATACCTTTTCAGCACTCTGCTATTCCTTAATCAGCTGACTAGCCAGGTAGGAAATAGAACCGAAAGCTTTTTCCACCTCTTTTCCGTCTAGGGGGACCCTAAGAGTATTATGAAATCCATAATAGATTTATTTCTCAAATAAAAAAGAAACTATATTAAAACAGACAAACAAACAAACACCAAAAAACCCCCAAAGCCTCTCCCACTCCCCCCAGGTTCAGATCTTTGATGGTTAAGTTTTTCATTTATCTCTCACTCTTGCACAGACAGGCTAAGCCTTTATCTATGAACCAGAAAATCTTCCTTTTAATCTCAAGAAACCAGAGATACTACCTTGCCCTATATGCAGGTGATTTCCAAATTCTCAGTCAGGTGACAAGTCCACAACTTCGATCTAGTAAAATGCCCTTCAGCATCACCTGGCAGCGCATTCAGATTGCAGTATTTAGTGGCACTGAATTCCTCTTCCCATAGAGTATATAACCATTATTTTCTTTCCATTAAAATCTGCAATTCGTTTTAATACACATACCTATCATAGTAAGCTTCCTTTTTTCCCACAGATGTTTTTAAAAAGTTGCTTCGTTTTGAAAAAGAAAAAATTCTCAAGACCATAGTAGTAGAAAGGATAATTTTTTTCTGCTTTTAAATTATATTTTAACCCACCCTTCAGGTATTGTAAATTATTGTAAAATAAATACAATAAAGTAAATACAATATTAAGCATCTCACTCGTGTGTAGTGGACATATAACTTAGTATTTTCATATAGCATCATATAGTGCCTTCAGTGATTTCATAAAAATGTGAATATTGGTTTAGTTATGGTTGCCATGTGTGAATGAGCAATATTGGCATTCCTACACCTCTGAGTGAAAACTTCAATTCCCTTGATTAAACCAAGAGACAGCTGTGTTTTGAGCACTACACACAGCTGTAAGGTCTTAATTCACAGCAGATTCAAACAGATGTGGACAATCCTCACACTTTTTAACTTTTCCTCTGGAGTTTTCAGCAGTCTTGATCAAGAAACATTGGAAAGAAATAAATAAAAAAAATAAAACAAGTGGAAGCTTGGTGATCTTGCTGAGCCCACAGTCATTTGCTTAGACTTTTGCTTGGCTGAAGGTTATATCTAAACAGCCAGGAAGCTAATGACTTTGGTAGATAAATTTGCACCATTGCTAAATAAAAATGTGAGTGACAAAGCTGATTTTCGGAGCATTCAGAGAGAACATTCAAGGCTCAAAGTACAAATATGGGTACGTAACTCTAGAATTGTTCTCTCTGCTTTTATGAGAAAGCAAAGAGAATAAAGGAGTGGGTTTATCCTCAGGGGATTGCTATATTCCAGACCTGGCAGTCGTAAAACTGTGTTACAAATAAAGCAGAAAAAGACCTCCACATCAATACAATTCACTTTGCATCAGTGCCATTCTATACAAGTGGAGTTACTGAATCCTCTCACTCATGGTGCCGTGTGACACCTCAAGACTGATGTTTTCCCATTCTATAGAATAGCTTAGATCAAAGACCTAAAGAGTACTGAAAATCATTAAAATCAATTAACAAAAACTTCAATTTCACCAGATTTGTTTGTAATTCATTTAGTCATTATAGATTTGATGCACTTTGTTGCAAAGTGTGCCGGAATGCAAGAACACAGACGCAGTAGATTGGATATTAGGGAAAGATTCTTCACCAAAATGGTTGTCAGGGATCAGAATAGGCTGCTCAGGGAAATGGTGGAGTCACCATCCCTGAGGTATTTAAAAGATGTGTGTGTGTCATACTTAGGGACATGGTTCAGTGGTGAACATGACAGGCCTGGGTTAACTTAGTTGGACTCAATCTTCAAGTTTGGAAAAGACCTCTATGATTCTAAACCACAAGTACTAGAAGTAAAAGAAAATCCCAGGGTACAGTGTTAAAAGATTAAAGGGTAAAGAAACATGATTTCTCTGCTATGGAGAGAATATCAGTGAAAGATAAGCAAGCAGAAAATAATGGAAAAGAAACAGCGACATTCAGAAAATTAGTCTCACTGGAAAGTGATTTACTTCTTATTGCTGTAATGACATCAAATTCTGTTTCAGGTGCATTAAATATACAAGGCTGTTGATGTTAGTCATCAAGACTGAAAGGAGTGACATTACTACTTATTAATCTTGATAGATTTCAGGCTGTGGAAGTGATCATTAAACTTCTTCACAGAGGATGGTAGGAGACCACTGAAAACTTTGTCCCAGGAATTCTTTCAGTCCAATAAGTTTTGCACTTTTTTTTTTTTTTTTTTTTTTCACCAGGAAAAAGCAGAGTGTAACTTTATCTGCCATTTTAAGTAGCAAAATGTCTCCCAGCAGAGCAATGCTTTCATCATCGGGCAGTTATGCCCTTAATGAACACACAGTCAATATTGCCACAATCCTCCAGTGAACACCTTTATGGTTTGTTAGATCTGGTAGCTATTAGTCCTGCTGTCCTCTAGCTATATTTCTCTCTGATCTCCCAAGTTAAGCATGTGTAGGTTGGGTGCGAGTTTTAAAGAAACTGTTCCTAATTGCCTCCAGTTGCTTCTGGGCTTGGCCTTAGTGATTCAGACTCTTTTTAAAAAGTTGTCTTCAGTAGAAGATAAATTCGCCATTTTCACCTTGGGATAACAAAGATGTAAGATAAATCAAGGAAAGGTAGAAAGAGCACATTGTGATGGAAAGAGCCACCTAACAAAAAAGGCTTCTATCATACCTTCAGATAAATTAGATGAGGTCAGCTTTGTACCTTGCTCCCCCACTGGGAGGGATTTTTGTTTCCTGATTTTTCTAGATGTAAAACTAAAGCCTCTTCTCTTCTTTGTACACTTACTTTGCCTTAGGAAAGATAACATATGCTAGTCATCTTAAAACTAAGGGAAAGGTTATGGGGCAGAGGTTTTTTTGGTGGCTTGATTTTTTTTTTTTTTTTTAATGAGTAAGGACTATAAGCTAATAGGGAAGCAATGCCTTCCTGAAATACAAAGAATTTTTTGATGTTGAAGATATCCTTAATATTCAAGACATCCTTTGAATAAAGACACCTTAAATCTGACAAGATGATACCTCAGCGATTCTCCCAAATATCCACAATGCTAAGTCCAGGACATAGAAGCAATCCTCTGCTAAAATCCCCCAAACTTATTATGGTTAAAAATTGGCAAGACTGAATGGTATTTCACTTATTCTAGCTAAACCTCCATAATATTAATTAATATAACTAGCTTCAAATAAATTAGTAGCTATTATTTTATAGCCTCGATTTGACCATAAATAATTACTTTCTTCTTATACAAGTAAGAAAACCACACTTTAGCAGCAACTCCCTCTATAACAAACTCACTCTTAGGGCCAGTTCAGGTACCCTTCTCTGCTGCAGTCCTTTCTACTGTGCTTTCCCTTTTACCTTGACCCCTCTACAATTCTTAAAAAGGATGAAGCTTAACCACCCGCAGGTCGTTTGCCAACAGGTAGAGATACACGAGATATGACATTGAAATAGAGCCCAGATTTCCACTCCACACCTCCCCTTCACTAATGATGAGTTCCTTCCCTGCACTGCTGTCATGGTCTGCTACACCTTCCTTTTAACCTGAATGTATCATAGAATGGTTTGGGTTGGTGCGACCTTGAAAGTCATCTAGTTCCAATCTCCCTTCCATGGCCAGGCACATCTTCCATTCCATTCAGGTCCAAGTACTTATACTTACATAAACTGACATTAAACAAATTTACTTATATAAATTTGCTTTATTACTTAAAGCATAAAGTTGGATAAAACTGAGTAGAAAGATCACACACCTGCAGGTTTAAAAGAAAAAAACAATCTCAAGCAAACAAAACCCAAAAAACAACACGAAAAATTCCCTTCCTTCACCTTCTCCATTAAAAGCTTATTTTATTCCACATTATCACCGTGAATCTGAATTTGGCAGGAAAAAGCCTAACACCTACATTATATTTCTTTGCATTTTGTTCTGCTGCGCCTTGCATATCATGATTTGTAGTACCTGTTAATAAGACAAACATTTGAGGTTGTTTGTAATTAAAAACAACACTGCTGACAGGAATAGTCACTTCCTAATTAAGATGTGCTTTAAAAAGCAATTAAGCTATAAACTGTCTTTTCACATGTTAAATGGACATCCTAACTCTAATCACTTGCAATTAAATCAATCAATCAAAAAGTATTTTTGGAAATCACAATCACAGATACAATCAATCTAATCACTGAGTTTCCCTAAGAAGTTGCAATGATCTCACTTACACAGATGAGTAGGAACAATACAAGAATTAAACAATCCATTTGTACAAACCAGTTCCGAAACCTTGTAGAGTTTGGTCGGCATATGAAATACAGCCTGAATCAAATCACCTGGGACTGCACTGCTGAAAATCCTCAAAACTTACTTGGCTGGTTTCCTCCAACCAATGAGATCAGAATGGAGAGTGAACTATGGAGAAAATCACTGCTCTCCTTCTGATGAGAGGAGAATTGCATGAGAAAAGAAGAATCTCAATTTCTTTTTAACAGCTTTGAGGTTTTTCTTTTTTAACAGAGTGCTTTTATTGTCTGTAGTGTCAGAAATAGAAAGAAAGGAGACGTGCTGCATCCCAGTGAGGACAGGGTGAAAGAGTGGGGTTCAGCCTGGAGAAGAAAAGCCTCTGGAGAGACCCTTCTTTAGTACTTAAACTGGGTCTATAGGAAAGACAAGGACAAAGGTTTTTGCAGGGTCTGTAGAGATAGGACAAGGGGCAATGGTTTTAAACTGAAGGAACGTTGATTTAAGACGAGATATAAGGAAGAAGGTTTTTTTACAGTGAGGGTAGTGAAACTCTGGCATAGGTTGCCTAGAGGGATATTTCCATTTCTGGAAAAATTCAAAGTCATGTTGGATGGACCTCTGAACAACCTGATCTACTTGATCTATTCCTTGCTAATTGCAGGCGTGTTGGACTAGATGGCCTTTACAGGTCCCTTCCAACCCCAACCATCTCGTGATTTTATGAAGTTTGTTCTAGATTAACTTCAAGCCATATCAGTATTTCACTATTTAGATTTAACTGCTTGGTCAGGTACATGTTTTTTTCACATAAGAAAATTCATAAAACATGTCCTATTTCAGCAATGAAAAATGATACTTAGCGACCATGTACCTTACTGTCTGTTCAAACAAATGTCTTTTTTGAGATAGATAGATAGATAGATAGATAGATAGATAGATAGATAGATAGATTCAATGAAGATAAATGCAGATGAAAGCATCTGGTACTGACATCAAAGTTGTTTTCAAGGTTTCTCAGGACTCACAGACAAATTTTCATGCATGCCAAAAATAACTACAGCTTGTAGCTAAAAGATAGTCAGTCCTCATGCAACCACCAAGTCATTTTTTCTCCAGTATAACTTAGCACAGGTTTATGAACCAAGAACACAGCTCATTGTTCCATGACTTGCATTTGACAAACTCTGTAACTGAAAGAATTCAGCTACTTACTCTCTAAAACTGCTGCTACCAGACCATCTCAAAAGTTAAACACCACCTCAGGCTACAGACAAACGATGATGTTGAGAAAGACAGAAACAATTTACAGGTATTTCACATGACAGTTTTTTCAGGCTTTCCATAGGCTCATACTGAAAGTCAGTTGCATTTTGCCAGTATTCCAAGAGCTCCAGTAATGAAACAAATGACAAACACTCACTTGGAAAAATTTGTTCAATGCATACTCTTGAAAAAATAGCATATTTTTTTCTGCAACTGTCATATTTTCTGTGCCAATGATGAATCCATCTGGCTGAAATTAAGATTTTTATACATAAAATTGTTCAGTGTGCATTACAGAAATGCTATGCAGCACACAAAAGGATGCAGTAAGTCATAAGCAGAGGAAACAACTGACCTAAAAGTTTTCTTCCTTAAACATGAAATTTGCTGAAGTTCTTTAGCAAGAAAATAAGTATCAGGCATAACACTTGCCTAACTAAAACAAATGATTTGTGCAGTGTTTAAGAAAAATTGTTTGCTGGAAGCCTAGCCAGGGAAATATGTTTTATGGATCAAGAGTAAATCAGTTGGTATTCTTAGCATACAAGCAAAAATAGAAGATTGTATATGATGAAATGAGTATGGCTTTCAGGCACTGGGCAGTTCCTTCAGTGCAGTGTTATGGATTATCACTTCATTTCCACAAACAATGGCTCATTTCAGTTTGGGCTTTCTTCCCCAAGTCCTGACCTAGAATGTCACCAAACAAGACACACAACAAATGCAAAACAGAAGAGAGGAGAGGAGAGTGACCTAATGATGCAAAGGTTTAAGTCAGTTACAGTTTGTTTAATTTATAAATCTGGAAAACTAAGCAAAATTTGTTTCTTGAGAATTTTTTTATTTTATGAAGGGATTTTATTTTGGATGTATAAAATGTAACTGTAAAGTGCAAGTAAATGCAATATAGGATTTTCCAAGCTAGTTCACACTCCAATGCATATGAAAATATTGAATATTGATTGTATATAAAATAAGGACATATTCAAATTGAAACACAGAAATTGGGGATGGTAATAACCTTTAGTAGTTTTACTTCAGCAGGGCTGCATGTATATTACAGATTCCTGAAGCAAATTAAGTCTGTCAAGAATGGGAAACATTGAAATGCTTCAGAGCATTAGATAAGGCACAAACACAATAAGTACGCAACAGCTGTATTTTGGCTCCAAAAACCAAATTTGGTTTCATTCCATCCAGTATATTTGCTGAATAAAAATTTAGTAGCCTATTCTCTAAAAAAATAATTTAAAAATTATAGAATTTTCCTTCCACCTGCTTCAGGCAGTGAAGAAAAAAGGGAAACAAAGGAATCAGTTGTGAGCTGTATACCATATAAACTCTTACTCTGCTTAAGCTTCCAAAATATATACCCAGTGACCCTGTAAATTAATTACATTTATTGGTTTCTTACTTCTTAGTCTAAAAAATGAGTAATTTAGCTATCTGCTCAAGCAAGTTTTTCATCTCAATTATAAAATTGAAAAATGTTTTAATAGCAATTTAAAATAGTTCTAAAGAGATGGTTTATGGAACTAGCAATCCAAGTGTATGAAGACTGTTATTTAAATAAGTTATGTATCTACTAACAGAAGCAGAAGCACTCAACATAGTATTAGAGTGAATGCCTAGATTCAGCTTTTTCTCTTTAAAAAATGTCAGGGCAGAAGTGCTGGCTTTCGGAATAGCAGAAGGCATAATGGGAGAGGGGCCGAGGAGTAAATTTGGGACCTGGATAACCAAATGTGTTATTTAGCCCAGCTAAGTACAGAGTAATTTAGTTATACTCTGGAGATGACAGTTAATTGTAGGAAATCAGTACAGCCTGTGCAATTTTATGAAAAGACTAGAAACTAACTCATTTCAGTGTTTCTACATATTCTGGCTAAAAGGTCAGTGACTACCAAAGACATTGGTCCACAGGTGATATGCTGATTACTGTTCACTTTCTTGCACTTTAGATATCATTATTATTGTGGAGATACTAAATTGCATTTTATGGCTGCATTTGATATTGCAGGTAATATTATATAATTGTATTTAATATAGTCGTAAACCACAGGGTATTCAATTTATACTTTCTAGTTTATTAAAAGTATTTAAACAATTTTCTATTTTTATTGCATTACTATGGAACATTATGGAAAAAATGCTCAGAGACTATTTTTCACAGACCTAGTGCAGATTTATTTCTCCCTAAGGTCCAGCTT
Source organism: Callaeas wilsoni (assembly GCA_013398955.1). Classification (NCBI taxonomy): domain Eukaryota; kingdom Metazoa; phylum Chordata; class Aves; order Passeriformes; family Callaeidae; genus Callaeas; species Callaeas wilsoni. Next base: position 69,753 of record VWPU01016611.1, on the reverse strand, counting down.
CCTGAGACAGAATATACTTACCCTCACTGTTTTCTCTACTTTTCCACCAAAGCTGCAGGAGTACTGTGTGTTTTCCCACTCCTCAGCCATGCAGCTTCGGAGACAGGCGCCTTAATCCAAGTCAGTTTGCTCCCATGCCTCCAAAATAGCTCCAGAGACAGACTGATGAAGAATGGACGAGGGACACGGACAGAGAGGGCGGCAGATTACTGACTGAACTGCCCTGTACTCAGCCCTGGAGCGCTGGCACCAGTGCTGGCATCCCAGTAGAACACAGATAGACATTCTTATACTGGAGAGGAACCAACAAGCTGGGCCATTAAAGCAATTAAAGGCTTGTAGCATCTGATAGAGATGAGACAGAGAGAAACAGGACTGTTTCCTCTGTAGAAGAGCAAGCTTTGGGGAGATCTTATCACGGTGAATAAATACTTGCCAGAGCTGAGCAAAGACAACAGAGACAGTCTTTTCAGCAGGACCCACTGACAGAGCAGGAGGCAAAAACTGAATTACAGGAATATAATATTATGAAAAGTCCAACTCAAGTCATAAGTTATAAAAAGTTCAACTCAAACATTTTAAAATTATTTTTATTATGATTTTTGTTCGCTTGTTTTTTTTTAAACTGTTGGGATAGTCAAATGCTCTACCATACTACCCAAAGAGGTTGCAGAGTCTCAGTCTGTGGGGAGATCCAAAATGCAACAGCACACAGCTCTGCATAGCCAGGAAGATCTAGAACAGGCTAGCCACACATTATCTATCATTAGCAGCATTAAAACTGAGGGCTCTTTATTCATTTTTTATGGTTTAGGCTTCATATTCTTAAAAATGGCCTCTGGTGTTTGTAATTTCCTACTTATCCATTGCTTGCATTCAAAATAAATAGCTGGATTTTTTTGCTTAAGCATCTCAAAACCACTAAACAGTAGGTATTTGTAGGATGTTAGTACCATTTCCAGTTTGTCTCAGCCAAGATCATAACCCAGTTATCTGTAGTCATCACTCACCATGAAAGCCAACTTGGCAGTTCTTCAGAGTTTCTATTGAAAAAGGACTCTAAAATAAATGAAATGGGATGCTAGGGGAAAAAGAAAAAGAACACACTGCAATTTTAACAGAGATAAAACCAACTTATTTACTCTTCATTGTTGAATTGCAGCTGTAACTTCATCTTAGCAGCAGCTATAGTTATCTTATTTTTGAAGAGGTAAAGAAAGAGGTAGACTTGCCATCACATTGTTTCTTCTATTGTATAAACCTGAAATTCATTGATCCTCCTGAAAACCAAAATAGAAATTACTTTATAGAAGGAAGAATTGCAAGAAGAGAAGAAACTCATGACTCTTTTCAAGAGAATATCTCTGCATGAGTTTTCAAAATTTTTCAAATTCTTTTCAGTCTTGATTTATTGAGGGAGATAGAACTTGCCTTTATTATTTTAATAACTTTTAATACTGGGAAGAGTAATCTTTTGATTATCCTGTTAACAAGACCTGCCTGATGAGTCAGGGTAGGCATTTGTTATCCAAACTTATTTCATACCAATTGCCAAGAGATCACCTGGGTAAAATACCAGTGTCTGACTTTTAGACACTGTTTTAGAATCAGAACTGTTTGACCAAAAAGAAAAAGAGTTTTTCTTAAGTGTCACAGGCTTCCTAGAACACACTTTGGTTTCACTTGTGCTCAATGTCATGCTGACCTTGGGAAAGCACAAAATTCATGGAAGCACAGTACTCGTATGTTTAGTGTGAGAGAATGTGCTCCCTTTTCCTACTTGTTTGGACTCTGCCCTATGACACCCATGAAAGCCCAGAAGAAGCTAATTGACAGTAGCAACAGACAGGAATTAAAGCCCTTCTAGCAGGCTTTTTTTTTAAGACATCACAAATCATGTTTTATAGTGTAGCCCTGGGACACCCATTCCCAATCTTTTCAATGATTCTACTTCCACCCTGCAATTATTTTATTTTTTCATAAAGGATTCAAAACTGACAGTGACCTCCATAGGTGGACACTTCAAGCTCCAGAATGTGCAGGCAGATGGGCTGTGCCTCTAAACAGCAGATTACTGCAGAATCTCAAGAGCAGGCTCAAACCATGTGCCACATCCTGCAGACACACCTGTGAGCAGCGCTTGGCCTCGAGAGCCACAGTCAAACATAGCAGCCAAGATTTCAAAGAAAAACTGTGGAATCTGGTAAAGAAATACATGATCAACTAAATAATAATAATTATTAAACATTATTCATATGTAGAATGCTAGATATTGTAAGTGGAGATAGTGGAATAACCTTCCCTCCACATGTTTTAGAGTCAAAGTTAGAGGCATCATTTTATTTTGTTTTAAAGAGATGTTCCATTTCTTAGCCAATAAAAGCTGTTTGGCAGTGCTTTGGAGCTGCCCCAGATGCAGCAGAGACTGATACAACACAGCATTATGTTGCTTGTATTCTAATGCCATTTTCATTTTACTACATATCATAGACACAATCCATGCATCAGTGAAAAGAGGCAAACCCAGGGAACAAACCTAAAGCAAACCAGCTGGTAAATTTAGTCTAGTTTAGAATAAGGTAAACTACTTTGAGCCGGGTTTTTATTACATCCATTACAATGGTATTTGATACTTACATACAGAAATCCAAAACATCTGGAAAGAGTATGCCCTTCCATTTATTAAAAAATAAACTTTTTTCTTTTTTTTTTTCTAAAAACAGCTAAAAATGGTTTCAGCAGCCTTACAAAAGGATTTTATGGGGACTTGAGTGGCAGCAGAAACATTTTAGTGGAAGATGAGTTACATTAGCAACACTGGGGTTCTGCTCTGTGGCATACTTAAGATTATTGCTTAGACCTTGTAGTCTCAGTGATCTTATTTGAATCTGTTTTAATGTTTCACCATTTCATTCTGGTCTCCGTATCCTTCCCTCCCTTTTTGTTTTCCAGCCCTCCTGACCAGTCCTCTCATCTTGCTCCTGGCCAAACACTATCCTATTATGCAACTCTACTTCCAAAACTTGCTTTCTTTCACCTATTTCTCCCCTGATGCTTAGTCACAAACTCCTAGAAACTGCCCAGAACTGCAGATGAAGGGAAAAAACTCAAAGGAACAAAATATCCTCATTTCAGCTGGGATACAGTTAATTTTTTCCTACTACCTGGTGCAGTGCTGTGCTTTGGATTCAGTATGAGAACAATATTGGTAACACACTGATGTTTCAGCAGTCACCCAACAGCGCTTACATTAAACCAGGGACATTTCAGCATCCCATGCCCGGCCAGTGAGGAGGTGCACAAGAAGCTGGGAGGGAGCATGCCCAGGACAGCTGACTCAAACAAGCCAAAGGGATATGCTGTAATAGAGAGTGTCATGCCCAGGATATAAACTGGGGGGAGCAGGCTGGGAGGGGCTGATCGCTGCTTGGGGATAGCCTGGGCGTCAGTCAGTGTGTGGTGAGCAATTGTGTTGTACTTGCTTGTTTCTCCTGGGTTTTATTTCTCCCGCTCTCTCCCTTTCACTAATAACATGATCATTTAATTATCATTATTATATTTTATTTTGTTTCAATTTTGGATTGTTTAGATCTCATCTCACCAGGTTTACTTTTTTTCCCATTATTTTCTTCCCCAGTGGGTGAGAGGTGTGAGCAAGCAGCTGTTTGGTGCTTAGTTGCCAGCTGGAGTTAAACCACAACATGTAACAATACAAAAAGCCACATACTCTTCAAAACAATGAAAACCCTCAAAAAAAGGACATTTCCCACTCCATTTCAGGGCTCTATGCTTCACCAGAGGATAGTCTTAAGGTTTCAACAGTGCATGTCTAAGGCATCTGAACACATGTGAATCCCCAATTAAAAAAAAAAAAAATTGGCATGGAAGCTCCAAGAAGAGCAAAACCCGTGATCCAATCCCTCATAGACTTCCTACAAACTACAGCTACTGAAATAATGCAAGACCCCTGCAGATCTTTCAGCCAGATGGAAGTGTATGTATTCTGGTTTTGTTTTTAGGAAGGTTTTCTTCCTGTTATTTAGCAAGAAGGGCTAAAAAATGTAGGAGAAATCCTTTCTGGCACCGCAGCTTGCACTGAAAGAGTTGAAGTTTGGTTGCAAAATCACAACCGAAACACTGTTGTGATGAAAAAACATCAGGCAGTTTTAGCACCAAGTGCTACCTCCTTCTGTTTTATCTTGGTTGTTTACCTCAAAGGCTGAGGGCCACAGTTGATATTTAACGAGGACATAATTGAATCAGAAGTCTTTAAAGGAAATTTTTAAGTACATTGATTGATCATCCCTTAAAAAAAAAAAAATAATACGAGGAGAGAACAAGAGTACAGAAGTGGACCCTGGGGGTGTAGCTAGCATACACTGTGCTCATGCCTCCCTCTTTTACAGATCTCTTGATGGAGGTTTCTCTGGAGAAAGGGAAGAGAATTTTGGTGCAGCAGCAATTTTGCAGGGTTTGAGAATTTCCCCGCTTCCAGCAAACAAGGTTCACATCTCATCCCTGAAAGAGAAAATCAAGTGGCACCACATCTCTGCAGCTACATAAACAACAGCTCATTTGGAGACTTCCTCAGGTGAGAAAAGTCAAAATCAACTCAACCAAAAGACTTCATCCTTTCTGGAGCTCAGGTATGTCATCCATAAGATTGCTTCCATAAGTTAGATACATTTAGACATTTTATTCCATATGTCCATGCTCTGAAGGAACAAATTCATGAAAGTTCACAGATTCTAACTGCTGTAAATTAATAAAAAAGCTTACATCTACCATACTTTATTGGCTGCAATAATTACATATGAAAGATTATGTGACTTGAAAGCTGGAAGTGTAGAAAATGCATTTCTTGAGTCAGTCATCCAACAGAAGCAATGGATTATTTTGGTCATAGAGTTAATTTTAAATTTGAAATTAAGATTTTAGTAGAATAAAATAAAACACCATTCACTGAAAAACTTATTTTCTACTGCTGCTGGCAGTTCATGTTAAAATTAAGCCACTTGAGCATTCTCACTCAAAAATCATCTTGTACTGAACAAACTCATATGACTGAATATGTTGCCTCTGCCAATATCCAATAATCATTAAAAGGTAATAGCCTGGAATTACCCAAGGAGCTATAGAAAACAGTTATAAATGCGAAAATACCTTGAATGACATTTAAGAGAAGTCTGACATGTAAAGCATGCATGAAATACCTATCAATGAAGAGGAGGAAAAAATGCAAATGAATGTTATGTCCATTTATATTCAAGATACAGCCCTTGAGACTAGCTTGGAACCTCTTGAAAAAAATTACTTTTCTTCCCTTCTCAAGTAAATGCATAACTTTCCTCACTCACTCAAAACCTTAGATCAAGATGAAATTGCAGATGTTGCTTTACATGATCAGGATATTTTTACCAAGGAAAGAAAAGCCTTTTTAAATTAACCTTCAGTGTATATATACATGGTTGTAGCATAAATGAGTTCTTCCACCATTTAAAGGTGACAGTTCTTGCTTTTTAACTCCTCACTAGTTTAAGAGCACTCTTCTTTCCAAGCGTCACCTTTCCAAAACCAGGAAATTGGAGATAAGTGGAACATTTGATGTTTAAACTTCATAGGGATTCACAAAATTATTAAAGCACATTTCTCTCCCTTCACCAGAAGGGATATTAATGGCACCACCATCCTTTCGAGCACAAATGGCATGCTGCATCACTTGGCACATGAACAGAAATTTGGTAGTGGGTTTTTTTGACATGACAATACTTATTAGTGGGATCAGTTACAGTGCACCTTGGAAATAGCTATTTCCATGTTAGTGACATAAATTATTTTATAGGAAAAGAGAAAAGAAAGATATTTTAGTCTGTAGGGAAGTTGCAGAGTTGGGTGGAAGCTGCCTTTTTCTGTGTCTCTATTTTTAAGACTCCTGCTTAAACCTGGAACTTTATAACTCACCACTAGGCTGCAGCCAGATAAAGAGAAGGAAAGAAAAAAGAAAAAGTGAGCATAGGAAATTTCCACCCAGGTTCCTGAGAGAAAGGAGGTAGCTTGGGGACTAGAGGCAAGATAAACTTTTTGGCACAAGCATGCAAAAGGGTGATAGATGCTAATGGAAGCAAAGCTATTCTTCATCAATCCAGGTAATCAGCAAAGAGCTCAAACCACAGAGTCAGCACGAAGGGCTGGCACATCAAGTGAGAGAACGAAGCACAGCTATGCAAATGCTCATCCATGATTTGATCTCCGTTTATGGAAGGTGACAACAGAGCTCTCCATTTAGAAAGCGTTACCTTGCTTAGCTTATCAATGTGTAAGCACCAAGGGAGGAGCTGATGTTTAAACAGGACATCTTTTCGGGCCAGATGAGTAGCTCATACTAAACCAGCAGCTACCCTGGAACAGGGACTATTGGCTGCAAGCAGGCTGGGCTGCGAGCTGGACCAGAACAGTTTAGACTGCAGATTAGCAGTAAATGGTACAAAAATCCAGTGATTTGTCTTTTTTGGGGAAGAGGAGGAGTATGGAAGTGGAAAAGAGTAATCCACTGAAACTTGCATTGTTTCAGTTTGGGACAGGATGACACAAATCACTCTTAAATAGAGCAACACATGATTTAAATGCTAGTATCTCACAACAGATTTCGGTTATAACTCTTATTAAGTGTTTCCACTAGGAAATATATTTAGCCCAAGATTCTTGAGAAACAGATGACATCTTACTTGCCTTCTTTGAAGTGGATTTTGGTCTTCAGGTGGTCCAGCCAGCAGTTCCCTCACATTGCTCCCCTTTCCATTCAGATAGCTGTTTAGTTTTGACTCCTCCTACATCACCTTATTTTCAGGTAACTTAACACAGGATACATGCTTATATCTTCGACATAAAAGCAGCACACCCTTTATGTTCTAGAGGTGTTAACACATTTAGCATCATTTTCATCAGCAGTATAAACCCTTGCTCTTCTTTACTCAAGCCATATCAATTAATGTTCAGCAGTACTGCAGCAACAAAAATTGCAAACAGAAACACATCTTGGAAAAATTTGCATCAAAAAACAAAATAAAACCCAAAAAAAGCCCACATACAAAGCACCCAGACTGTCACAATAGCTGTATGGACACGTATCTGGAAAATTGTTTCTCATAGAGGTCTATACAAAAATAAATAAAGCTTTTTCAAACATTTGTGACAGATGATCAAGGGATGAAATAAATTACCCAGGCTCTCTGTAGGGTAAATAATCCTGTCCTGGCTCACCAATATAAATCTCAATAAATAAGATAATTTTACATACAAAGTCATATTTACAGAAGTCCATCCATTTATGGGAAGTTATGTGTATAGATATACAAAAATATGTTAAATTTTATCAAAACCTCACATGAAAATACACGTCAGATGGCAAGGATGAATGCAAATCTCGAAATGGAATTCAGGTTTTGTTTAAGGAAAGGTTGTCTTCAGGCTTCATCAGCCTATAACCACACCCCATGTGTAATACACAACTACAATCAGTTTTGCAACCTTCAGGTTACCCCCAGTGAGCACAGCCTGCCAGCCCCTGCGTCACCACCTGCATGAGCCCAGGTTCATCTTCCACAGAGAAGAGCAAGTACTCTGAACCCAGAGAAAGGTGTGTAAGGCACTACCCATAGCTCCAGTATATGTTTGTAACACGGCTGGCTTCCCAAAGCTCTGTGTTTTTATGTCTTCATGGAGCCACAAAATCATTTCCTCTCTAAACAGAAGTCCAAGTCAAAATTTTTTTTTTAGACAAATTACAGAAAGTCATTGCTACTGTTGACACCTAAATGAAGGGGTAGAAGTAACCTGTCCTCTTGGCATACAACTAAGCTCTATTATGTTCAGAGATGCTGTAATTTCAGTTGAAGCAATATCTTGGAATTTCTCTCTTCATTTTGGGTACAGTAGATATTGGCTGCACATTTTTACTCCCAGGCTTTTTGGTGTTGTTGTTTCTGACTAGGGATTTCTCACAGTGAGGCAATATTAATTTTAGACACTTTTTTTTACATGTTTGCTTTCAGTGAAATGCATTTTACTAGAAACGCACAACTGTCCTTCCGGGTTTTCTTGGGCTTACTGCATTTAGTCCTAAGTGACAAAGCTCAAAACACCACATCAACTGCTTTCCCCAAGCATGAGAGGATCCCAGAGGAAACAGTTTATAAACATGAGCAGGTTTAGGTTTTGGCTATTACTTTTTGTAATTGAAACTTATTTGCCCGTATCCATGATGTCTATTCACAGCTGTCCTCTTTCAAAGCTTGAATTAACATTGATGCCTGAAAAGAAAGATTTCTAAGAGGAAAACTCTACTGCTTTTCAAAAATCTGGCATTTACTTCCAATGTCTAAATCTTAACCCTTAATGAGTAATAATGAGTGTTGGAGAAGGCACAAGGAGAATTTTTGATGTAAGATCAGAGGCAACTCAGAAACTCAAGGACACTTGATAAGTCAGAATTTACCTAATAAATGAGCTGCATTTTTGAAGTATTTTGATTATATTATGCTTTGCTTTAGTTTAGACTTTCATGGCAGTTGAAAGCAAAGTTATCGTTATCACAGAAACATTTAAAATGAAATTGGTTTGAAAAACAACTATGTATGATATTAAATTGTAAATCATTCTAAAGTTTCTCAAGAATGAAAGGTCAGACACATAGCTCATGTAAATCACTGTTGTCTTTTTGATGTTAATGGCATTGTATTAGTCTCAAGCCAGGATTTGGTCTGTAGCACCCTAAACTTCAAGTTTAAAAATACTTTCTTGCAAGATTTGCCTTTCTATAATCCAGATCTGTCACATAAATTTAGCAGGGAAGACATAGATACTAAAACAAGATCAAAGAAAGCAGACCTGTAAATCTAAAACCAAAATTTCTCCTTTAAACCATTCTCTTGATCATTCCTCATTTATTATTCCTTCATTTTCATCATTTCTACCAAGCCCCTTTCTCCATACATTCTCCAAATGTGAATGGAATACTCAACTATCAACTTTATGTTATTACTCCATCACAGTTTACAGGAATGTTTTTTACCTTTCCTATTTTTATTTTTAAGAGAATTACTCCCAGAGTCCAGTCACATTGTGAGTCATGCCTTCTGGAAACTTGAAATTAGAAGTGTGATATAGACATTAGACACTTTATTAGTATAAAGTGCCACAGACAGAGAGACCACTTACTTTGAAAGAATTTCTATGATCAAGAGAGTTGCTGAAAAAAGAGCAGCTGTAAATTTATCTGACATTTGATCCAGTACAGGATATATTAATTGGCGGATAAAGTTGTTCCAAGACTTGCTAAAAAATGCATATCTAGAAGTTGCACATACTTTGACCTAGCACAGTTAAACAGGCTTGCATGCTTCAGTTACTGTATAAAGTATGTAAACAGCTCAACAGGAACCACGTTCCACTGGAATTGTCTCAGGGTTTTTAATGACAGCAGCTAAATGAAGACTCAAAATTGAATGTCATTTAATTACAGGAAAAGGAGACACAGGTAATAGAAGCCCTTAATGGAAAAAAGAGGAACCAAATCTCAAAGCTATTGCCTGTTGTTTCTTATCAAATATTTTGAAAAAATGCATTCAATGATCTTTTAAAGGAGTGCTTTGCTATACGTTTAATAAAAAAAACTTCACAAAACCTACCTGCTATATAACAGCCCTACTTCTAATGCAAAGTTCTGCAAGAGAGAAGAGTATTTCTGATCACTTTGTGTCATCCAAGGCTCACTTTCTCTAGATTCAGCAGACTCATAGATTTTGTATACAGTAGGTATAAGGAAAGAGAGGAAAAGGAGAAAGAAGGATAAAGAAAACAGTTTAAACAGATTGAATTAAATGAAAGTGTGCTGTCCAAACCTGAATATACTGCTGTGTAAAAGGTATGAACAGAAAAGAAGGATTACCTGAGAGATGGATGGCTTCCTCTTCACTGCTTCCAGTCAGAGGTTTACATTTTACAAAAGACATTTGTCAAGGCAACTCTTATGCTCAGCCTGCAGCCCACTTCTCTTCCCTGCAGATCTACCTTACTAGTTATTCAGACTTCCATTTGATCAGTAGAAACTCAGCTGGAACTACCTTATTCTTAAATTGTTGTCAGTTCACACAATATTCCTTTCAGGACACTTCAGCACTGCAGCTATTCTGTCTGTACCTGCCATTCGTCCTACAACACCAGGACCTGGTACTTTAGCAGAATAGAAAAATCACTGAGCTTACAAGTTATTAATGAAAGATATTGAACAGAACTGAATTTAGCAAAGGCCCATGGAAATCACACCCTATGTATCTTTGAATTTGACAGATAAATACTCTCAGACTGTGCTTCTCCTAATTACTTTTGAAGTTACCTAGGCATAGTTTCCCTAATAGGCTTATGCGAGTATCACAAAAAGTACTCTAAACTTGACAGATTCTCTTTGATCTGCAGGGCTCATTACCCCAGCACAGGAAGAAATTAGATGGACCTGGCATAATTTAATCTCAGAAACTCCACATTACCTTCTTAGTGCCTAAATTATATGAATATTTCACCAGAAATTGAAGGTGGCTTGACTGCAACTCCAAGACCTTTGAACAAACACATAAACTACTAATTTTAAAGAAAAGAAAAAAAACAGAAAATACACAAACATAAAAAATTCTTCACTGCTTTTTCCTTTGTATTCCACATGCTATTGTTTGTTTGTGTAGCTAATCATGGAGCGGTTTATCATCAATACAGAAAGATCCTCCTTGTAACTATTTACAACCCGCACCCTGCACTCATTCTCTACTGTTTCAGGATTCTTGATCAGGCACTACTCTTTAAGGTAAGTTCAAAAACTCTTTAGAGATCCTAAAATTGGACTAACTCAAAACCCCACAGAGCCACCACACGACTGGATCATACTGTTTATCAAGATTATAAGAGCAAATAACATCTTGTAGTGTCTGACGGAAATCATTACTTCCTCCCTTGACACAAAGAGCATTGCTACTCCCTCAGTCCAAAGAGGATTAGGCCAAGAAAAAGCCTTGGCATCATGATATTTTCCAGGGTACAATGCACTGGATGTTAAATGTCAGTCTTCAGGATGAAAACTCGTGGTTCTGACACAAGCTGGCATATATTAGTTCTTCCTTTCCTCCAAGGATCTAATCTGATTTTACTCAAACTTGATTAATTGCTTAAAAATACCTTCAATTTAGGGAGCTATATGTTTGTGCTGCTAGATGCACAACATAAAAAAATTCCAGCTAAAATAAAACAACACACAAAATTTCTCCTCCTTTAAAACTTTGAAAAAATAACACTTTAGAATCTTAAAAATAGCATAGAAACTGGCTACAAGTGAATAATTTAATGTAAAGGGTAAATTAAAATTTTAATAGCAGAAATAAACTAGAAAGAGGAGGGGGGAGGATAAGAAATAAGCATTTCATTTTCTTCATGCCTGGGTAAGAAATTTGGCCCTGTAACTGAAGTAATTTATCACCCATATTTTCAAAACCACTCATGCTCAAGGCAGCTGTTCTTCAGATCGATTGTTTGAGAATCTCTAAGAAATAGTCATCTTAGACAAAGAAGTGACCTAAATAATTTTGATGTTAACAGGTGCTGTGCTTCCAGAAAATGTCAGAACTGTAGGAGCCTGATTTTTTCCTGCTCACTAGTATCAATTTTAGTGCTGGGAGGAGCAAAGTGGGCAGTGTACTTGATAATCCTCTTAATACAAAATTGATCTCAAGGATGCCACTGGTGATACATAGCCAAATTCTCTTCAGCAAAACAAACAGCAAGAATTATCCCAGTTCCTGTATCATTGTTATCCTATTACTGTTCACATATAAGTGACAGAACATGTCTGTGAATCAAAAACTATAAATATCACCTATGTGTGTAATAACCTTTAACAACTTTAACAACTACTAAGTAGTGAACTTACTAGAAAACTAAGCAGTTTATGAACTTATAGGATAGCAAAGGCCAGAAATTTCTTGGTGCATGTATAAAATCTATTTGTCTAAAACATCTGACAATTATTAAAGACAAGAGAACTGTACCTATGGAACTCCTATTAACAGGTTCTTCTTCGATGATGAAAAACAAACCTAAATCATTATGCTCTCACAGGCTCAAATTGTTTGTTACTCAGTTCAGACTCAACTTTTTCCTCACATGCTGCAAACCATGAAAGGTAATACAAATACATTTTTTAAACTTGGGGAATTTAAAGACTGATCAAATGATGAATTTGTGTTTATTAAATAGAGAAAAATAAGCACTAAGTTTAAGGCATATTCCTCAATAACTATGAAGATATTTTAGAGACAGCTAAAATTTCTAATTCAAGATAGAAAAGAAATACCACTTCTTTCCTCACTTGTTTTGTATCTCCTAGTTAATAACTAAATATATTCACTTTTTTGATTATTTTCTTTGAAGAATAAAGACATGACTGACCTTGAACTGGACCTGCCTGTTCGGTTGACACCTCACTAAACTAAAGTAGTAGAAGCCATATATTTTATGAAAGCACACCAAAATTGCTTACTGCATATGTACAAGAGTACTTCCAAGACACATTGAAATCGTATGTTTGAATTTCCTCAAGAAATAGTTTGGCTACTTCTTTTGGAGCAAACTGTTAATCAGCAATTAAAATAGCTTTACGGTCAGGAAGCTTACAGAAGTGCAAGGTGTGTCCATCATAAATATTGTTACTGTGAGAATTCATATTAAAACCTTTCAGATATAGTGTTCCCTTCTTTTAATCCAAGAACACTCAGAAGCTAGATTCTGCTGACAAACTGATTTCTGATAATTAACAACACCATGAACTTGATGCACACTGTATCCTGACTTTCCCTCCTACCTTTGTAGAGGAGGTAAGATAATTATTGTACTTTTCTTTTACATCAATTCAAAAGCTCATTTAGCTGTGATCTTCCCTTCTTATCATGCTCCCTTTCCTTTAGCAAAAGATAAAAAATTGTAAGATTTACATACACTTGGATTCTTTTGCAGAGTGGCCCTGCTTAGTATTTTTTCCCCTCTCCAATTCTAGTCAAAGAGAAAACAAAAAGAAAGACTTTAAACTCCAAAGAGACATTTGATAAATATATTTCTGACAATGTTTTTCTGGAAACACAGTTGAAGCTGTGAGGTGGATGCTGGAAAGCCCCTCAAGTCAAAAGCACAGATGCAATGCAAAGAACTACCATAACATGTTTTACGGTGGGTTGTTTGGTTTACATAAAATAACAGATTTTGAAATTATCCCTTTTGTAGTGGGGTAAGGACACAGTTCAGTCCCGTTCCCCAGCAAACATCCTCAGTCACTACCCCAGATTGCTCCCTGCTGGCCTTCACTCAGGGCTCCTAGTCTGCTCCTCACTTCCCTTATCTTTCAAGGGAAAGCTCAAGATCACATTCACACTTCCATCACTATCCTTGTCAACAGGATTAGAGGTTGCAAGGCTGACAATATACAATTATCTTACATAAGAGGAGGCTGAGGGAAATTAAACGGACCATCGAGCATCCATAGTTGTGTTCTACCTGCTCTCAAGCAGGTACCAAAACCACCCCCGCACAGCTTCTCCTGACGCTAAAACACATCTCTTGAGTGTGCCACAAAAGGTTTGCTTTTTGAGTGCAAAGAAAGTCATACTTTAAAGAGGCAATTTAAACAATAAGAACAATTTTCAGCATAAACAACAGAATCTAAGAAGCATATGCAACATAAGGCAAGATGAGGTGTCGAGTTATGCTCTTCCAAACTGGAATGTTTGCTCTCCATTAGTACAGGTACGTTGCAAGATTTCCTGGCTTAAACACCAAAAACATGCTGGCTACACTGTGAAACTCAATGCAGTTTTAATTTGGGTTTGATTTATAATAATTGAGTTCTTTGTATAGCCAAAGAAATTTTACCTGAGCTAGTTTCTTATTTCTTGCCCTTAATAAAATCATGATATTGTTGTTCATACAGTACAGACTAACCCATTCATTTTTGTGGGAGAATACTGCATATTTCTGGCAAGACAACAATGGCAAACATTCACTGAATTTATGTTGCATCTTCTCAGACAAGTAGTACTCCTCAAGGTTTAGAGGGAGTATATTCCAGACTGTGCTAAAACTTTATTCCAGGCTACATCCTTCTATGTGTCTGCATTAAACTGGCTATAGTGTGGAATTCAGAGGTCTGTATATCAAGCTGCCTAAACTGGTTTGAAGTGAGCCTCCTTCAAAGTGAGCTTAATAATTACAAAAAATTCTAAAGACGTTGAACTACCCTCCATATAATCTGCTGTTCTCTTCAGTTCTACTCCATACTTGAATGCCACTAAGTTCTAATTTCATATACTGTAGGGACAGAAGCACATTTAGACAGTGTATTTGTAACCTAAGAGTATATATGTGCACACAGTACAAATGCTAAAAAAATTAATTCCACCCAAAGTGGAATTCCACCCACACACACTTTTAGGGGCCACAAAAAAACCAAACCAGAACAAAAAAAAATCCAAAACCTGGTTGCATGACGCAAAATAAGTAGTATCAAATTATTACTGAATTAAACATTAGTTCAACTTGAAAAACTAGCCATTGTTGTTGCTGTTACGTTTGTATTCTAGTTCACAAAGTATCCTTGCAATTCCAGTTTGAGTTCTTCCTTATCTTCCAGTTTATCTTTAGCATTAAATCAGCACAACAACTGACTGTGATTTCACTACAAATGTCATGATTTTAACTCCTGCTTAATTTCCATGATTTCCAGTAATCAAGTATAAACACTGCTTTAGTCAAAGCATCACATCAGATGCTCAAAATTTCTATAATTTTTCTGGGATTTCCATCAAGTTCTTTTCCAAAGAATCTTTATTTCAGACCAGAGAGCTCTCCTTCATAAACACAAGCTACTTTCTGTATTCCTACACATCAAGCTTAACATTTGGCAGCATTTAAAGAGATTTTCCAATAAGCTCATCTAAGAAATCCCATCTAATTAATTTAGATTATCATTGCAGTACATCACCTCAGCTCCCTTTGCAAATGCTCACAGCAATTATATCACTGAATGAAAATCCTGAATAGAATCAGCACTAAAATTTACTGAAAATACTTACAGTCAGATAAGAACAGTTCCTCATTGGGGCTTCTTACACTAGAAGTCATATTTGATCAAGTTCAGTGAGCTGCAACAGCCAGCCGCACGCTAAGGACCTCCTTTGCTGCTCTTAGGAGCTATGATGACAAACTATTTTACGTAATTCAAATAAAACAATATTTCAAAGGTGAGTTAAAACATGCATCTACCAAATTTACGTGAAGTCTTCCACCCAGTCACATCCCCATACACAGCACTAAAGGCTGCTTTCTCACCAAGGCCACCAAACCTTCACATCACTCTCCCTCTAACAATTTCATCACCTTGGCATTTTAACTCCTAATCAGAACAAAATGCCTCAAGGTCTCCATCATAGATCAGTTCCATTTACTTTTTCATTTTCCCTGTACTTCACTTTAGACAGAGCCTGCTAAAAACAATAAAAACATCTCACACCATAAAATCCTTTATCTCATTGCCTCCTTCTTCTTTAGCAATATTCTTCCTGCCTTTCTTTCCTCTGACAGAAAACCCCACTGGAATTGCCAGGTGCTCCCTATCATCATCAATGAACCACTACTGAAAGCCTCCATCTCCTTCAAGAAGGTGTGGGTAAACAGAAATCTAACTGGTAGATTAAAGTGTTTTATGATAACTAAATTGACTGTGGATATCCATGGGCTTATTTGTTGCCATAATAAGATATGTTTTGAATAAATTCATGTGCATTAGTACATTAGTCAAAGCAGTTGTTTTCAATAAAATTGTGGTTTCATAAAAAAAAAAAAAACCACAAACCAAGAACATCCAGTTTCTAATTTCCCATAAAATTAGCTAGATGGATGTGAGTTCCACTACCTCCTTTTATGCCTTCATACCTCATATCCCATCAGCAGCAGTTTTATAAGCACCAAAGCACCAATGCCAACTATCCTACAGCTCTCAAAGTCATCCAGGTAATCTTTTCCAGAAACTTTCACAGTATTACAGACTTTCATCACTCTTTGCTGAAACCTCACCTCAAATCCCCAGCCCATAGTTTCTTCATTTGGCCCACCTGCAAAAACGGAGATCATCCAGGTGGGCAATCGCTCTTCAGCTCACCTGAATCCCTCCATTACACATCAAAAAAAAAAAAGATTCCTCAGCAATCAGGAAGAAATCCAAGTTTGTTAAATTTCCTCTTCATTAATAATCACCTCTATTTATGTTTTATCTCTAGTTTGTACAACTTGTTATTGCCACATATTTGAGGATTTGTTTAATTAAACAAGATTTATTTTCTTGAATGCAACTACACCTGGCTTGGACAAACTTGAAAAAAATATTCTTATGCATTCAATATACACAGAGTATGCTTACACATCCATTAAGTATTCTTACAGGTGACAACACATGATTTATTTTCAATCAGAGATTTTGGTTTAGGGTTATATTCAGCTCTTTTAAATTAGGACATTTTTCTAATTAATTCACTAAATATTACTTGTGATTTGATGAAATATATGTGTAGGTTAATATGCAACAAAAAGACAGGAGAATTTTCATCACATAAGAGTTACTCACATTCACCATAATTATTTTGGTTTCTATAAAACTATCATGAAAAAAAGTTTATTTTCTTTCTTAATCTACTTCTTAGGCTTATGTATTGGAAGGGTCAACTGGTTTATTTATTGGAGGGGACAAGGAGGGTAAAAAAAAAAAAAGATAAAACCTGCTCCTATAAGCATTTTACTAGGAAGGAATTACTCTCTTCTTATGTCTCATTTGGAACAGAAGTTGGGAAGGAGCTGAGGGAGGCAATGAGAGAGCTCTTGAGTGGTTCTTTTAGTTTTTCTTTTACTCTAGTTTCTTTCTACACAAGTCTGAAGGCCTTCTACTTTGATTGGAACCGCCCTCATTTGCTTACTTCTGTACAAAAAATTAAGAAACCAATAATGAAACTCAAATACTTTGAAGCAGCAATTTTAAAACAGAGTCATGATGCTGTATTATGTGCCTTTTAAACAATATGTGATTACATTGCTATTCTTTTACAAATGAACACAGAAGGCAAGTGAACAAACAAGCAAATGGAGATAAGAAAATAGAATCAGGAGTAAAAGTGTGTTTTCATGTAATTTAATCTGAACCCTCTGCTTTTCTCCTTAAGGGACCATCATCAACATTTTAAAATTCAGAGTAGCTAGGCTGTTGATAAAGGAATAAAATAAGCATAATTTCAGAGATAAAGTAATGAAATTACAGAGGTTATACAAAGAGACGCAAGTAGTCTATTTGATAACAAAACACATGTTTTTAGAGAATTTTTTGAAATTTGCTAATTTGGAATTAGGTATTTAAGCTTCAACAGTTACTTAAGTATACTCAGGTAGTACTGGGCTATACCTTTCTCAAATATCAGGTTTAACCACTTTCTATAAGCAGGGACAGGGATAAGCAGTAGGACAGTGATAAATTCATATCACTTTGGCAAATAAATGGAGAAGGAATATTTGGCTGGGAGTTTCCTGAATCCATCTATTGCACTTCTACTCTGACACTAAAGTGGGGTCATGCAGTTCTCTAGTTACTTAATGTCCACTTCTGTACGTTGAATATGTTATTTCTTATCAGACTGAGTCCTCATGCTCCAATTTGCTCTGAAGAAGCAGAAATTGCGTTTGGAAAATAGGATTTTCTTTCCTTTCTTTCTGTTCTTGGCACTCACTATCTTCATTCAATGTGTAACATCATTTTGACACAATGCAGCAGGTAATACAGCAAAATCGAATGCAATAAAAGCTACCCAGCATACACAAATACGAGGGGAAAGCCTATCGTCACAAAAATACTGTTCAATTTCCATTGGCTGCAGTTCAGTTTCCAACTATTCACCCAGCTTCAGTATGTCCTCTCAGATCCCATCTCCTGAGGTGGCTCCTTGCTTCTGAGCATCACACAAACACATTATTTCCTCGCTGACCATTATCAAGTAGCATTTTTGCCTAAAATTAATACTTTGGCTGAAGAAGGTGGTTTCTATTTTATCACCAAGGATCTCTGTGCCAATGTAGCATACTAGGAAGGCTTGCATGGGCAAATGCCCTGCCAGAGAACAGCGAGGCCTTGATGCAGCTAGATTGCTTTGAAAGGGACATAAAACACCAAGGAACCATTCTTTGGAGGAACAGTTTACTACTTCAAAAAGCTGTACAATCTACAAGGAAAATATACAGGAGAGTGTAGGATATTTTCCTATGCCAGTCATATACTGTCAGCTCTGTCCCTTTGTATAATTTACTCCTAATAGCACCAGCAGGTAACAGCCACTGTACTATTAAATTTATTTTGGAAAATCATCGTGAGAACATGCAAAAACTCCTTCCTTTTCCTAATATCTTTTCTGTTATTGACTCAAACTCTGAACATACAGGTGTATAAAAAAATAAAGTATAATTTCAATCAGAAAAAATACTTTGTCTTCCTTTCTGAATTTTGGCATTTCTTTATTCTAGGAGAAATGGAACAGGTTTAACATACAGACATTTACATAATTTGACAAAAATTCAGAAATCAAGTAAGTTTGCTATAATCTTCATCCTCCCATAAACAGAGCAGCAAAGTCTAATTCAGCTGAAGAGACTAGATGAGATAGTTTTGCAAGCAAAAATAAAGAGAATGGAAAAGGAGAGCAGAAGTGAAACTATAGCATAGTTGCAGGGACAAACTCTCAGTAGGTGACAATTTGAGAAGAAAGAATCAGAGCTTTTTCTGTTGAAAAACACTGTAAGTGAATAAAATAATGTCCCTGTTATTGTTTTTGTACTGTAGAAAGAATTTTCCAGCAACCAGCCAGAAGACTGGTAACAAATTTATCATGTAATGAATTTTCCTTTGTGGTGAGGAGTACAGGAAAATGAACAATGATTAAGCACCAACTTAATGTAGTATATTTGTCACTCTCTGTGAATTAAAAAGCTAGAGGGACACAGTACAGTATTTGCTGTCTGTGTTTTGATTCATTGCGTTGTTGGCTCTCTTAGAACCATTAATGATAATGCCTGCTAACTTTTGAAATTGGAAGAGCTAGTTAGGGTATTTTCAACTACAAGCATCTTTAAAGTAGATTTCTGGAAGGTTCAGTATGTTCAGCATAACCTTGGATCACAAAGACTGAATACTTCTATCAGCATCATATAACAGTAAAAATCTTAACATTATTTATGTATATGGCTAGATTTTTATTTTCATAGCTAAAGTCAGTGCCTGCAATGTCACTGGTGATAATGCATTACCATTTTTTATCTATGGAAATGGGAGGAAAATCACATTGACTTAATAGGAAATATTATGGTAATCCCTATATATCAGTTAAGGTAACTGTATTTCAGCAGGGCATAAATTGCCACAAGCTTCTTCTGTATTCAGACAACTGTGAGACTTAAAAGCAAATGCAGATATGTTTCCATTTTCCTTGAGTTCATCAGCACAGTACACTGTGATTCAAGCAGTGAAGAGGAAGAAGACATCTGTGGGTCACAGGGAGTACAGAGTGACTGAAAGACACTGTCGCCAAGGATCATAAGTAATGTTGCCCAAATTGTGTGATAATGGGGGCTGTTAGGTATCACTCCATTGGTCAGGCAGAAAAATCTAAGGGGGAAAAAACTAACTGAAGATCATAAACTCATATGAACAAAGATTTGGTGGGGCAGTTGTCTTTGCTACTAACTTTAAGAAAATCAAAAGTACAAAATCTATCTCCAGCCTAAGGCATTATTTCATGTCAATAATAATACCCCTTCAGCAATATACAAGCATGCACGCAAACACATGAAATGTGTTACAATATGCCTCAGCTATGACATCTCAAAGGTTGGAAACACTTTACATTAATGAGAAAGAATGGTAGAAGAGGAAGGCTGTAAGTCAAAGTTCCTGAAGATGGCTTTCCTACACAGAAGAGGGGAAGCATGGCATTGCCCCATGGAAGCACTGGGACCCTTCAGCCTTGACTACAGGTTAAGGTCTCACTTGGTTACACACTGTGCAAATTTCTGAACAAAAAATATGCTTTTACCCAGAAAATAAAGTCAAAGGCAACCACATTAACCTGGAAAAAGATGGCAAAAGTGGGGGCAAGAGAGCAGCAGTGGCTGCAGAGTGGCAATGCCATGGGTACAGGGATCCTAGCACCATATTCCAAAGGAATGTTGAGTACCAGAGCATCCATGCAGCCTCATCAAGGTGCCACAATTCTTTATCTTGTGATTCTACTCCTCTCATAGGTTCTCCCCATCTGTGTGACACATCATATTTTGTACACACCTATCTGAATGAAGGAGTTGATCACCCAAACTCTCAGACTCAACTGAGCATAGCAGAGCACATGTGGGACGGGGCAGGAAATTGAGGTTACCATGGAAACCCATCATTCCGCTTTTCATCTCTGTCTAAACTTTAATACCAGATTGAAATAGCCTTTTCTAACTTGTATTATTGGCAATGACTGCAAGGGTTTAGCTACGGTGTCCTCACTCTTTAGTCATTTGAATATTTGCTTTGCCTTTTTAAAACTGACCAAAAGGTTCACTCAAAAAGAAAAGACAAAGTTATATATAAAAAAAACCCAATTTAAAGTCTAAAACTGTAAAATCTGAGTCAGTTGTGAGAGTAAATTTTGGTATTTGGTGGTGGTGGTGATGAGTTTTTTTGGTGGGGGTTGCTTTGTTTTGTTTGGGTTTCCTTTTTCTAAGTAGCAATCTTATATACAAGAGAATTAAAAAGACTTCAGGGTACTTTATTTATCAGCCATTGCTGGTTTCATTTAATAGTGCAGCCTAACCAGTATAACACATAAAGAAAGAATCAGAGATGTCAGAGTTGTTCCACACTAATCTTCCTCTTGTCGATGTTTTGGGATCAGCTTTAGGTCCCTGATGAAAGCCAACTTAGATTTCTTACAGAAGAAAAAATGATAGGGAGGACAGGAAGAGAGATCAAAGACTATTTTGAAACCCATCACTATATATGCAATTTCTTTTTGCTAAATGTCATAACATTGATGTAAGGAATATATCCTTAAAATATGAATGATGTTTTACACCTGTACATATGAACATACGTAACCATGTTGGACTACATATGACATGTACTGTATAAGAAAAAATCTGCAAAAATACTAAACTGACAAAACTAGAAAAAAATGTTGTGATTACCTGTGTGAAGTCAATTTACAAACAACTTCCTTCAAGTACAGGGGTTTTTGTATTGCTTCTGTGAGTTCACTCCTAAGTGTCTTTTTCTTTCTTCTCACTGGCCAGCCTTTGTTCTTTCACCTTGTCTTTCTGGTGGGCTTGAAAAGAGCCATTTGTTTAGTGAGGTTCATGTTTCAAGTACTGTCAAGCCTGAGTGAATAATACTTGGCCGATTTCACAGGTTTCTGCTTGACAGCAGTGAGGTTTAAGTCATTTCTTGACTCCAGATACTTATGCCCAAAGAGCAATCTGGAGTGTCTTATGCACAATACACACCTTTTTTTGGACTGCGAGAAAACAGTTGATAATAATAGCAAATTGAAATACACAGAAAAAAAGAAATAATAGTTTATTCAAAACTTTTCGCCTTAAGAATTAAGTCAGACATTATCAACAAATTAAACATGGTGTTGAATTAACGTGTTTCTTCTTCCAGGAAATCACTGCAATACCTGAGACAGTAATGTGGCCAAAAGCAGAATATACAAAGCAAAGGCTTCTTTACAAAGTAAACCCAACAGACTTGATTTGCAGGCCCCTCTTTATGCTGAAGTTTGTGCATCATCTAAGGGGTGACACTGAGATTCAGGTAAGAATGTACAATGTATTTTAACACCATTCACAAAAATCAGAACAAGAAACAAAATTAGTTCAAATACTAGCCTTAATATCCTGGATCTATGTGAAGCCATGGATAACACAAGCTTTAAGGCAGCTCTGTGTAATTTTATGAGAGTCTTCCATCATATCCATTCTGAAGAATCATACTGCTCTTTGATGCAGGGTAGTAGATTTCCATTTCTGTAAATGCCACTAAGTTAACATGTCAGCTCTCCAGTTCTGATTGCTCCAGATACAGTGTGGACTGACAATGCTGTCCAGATGACTGTATTCCAAAATATTCTGCAAAGGCTGTCCTGAGTGTCTGTGCACGGGAATGTTGCCACTGCTGCTGCTTCTCTGCTGAATAGAGTCCCCACTCTATTCCACAAGCAACTGGTAGTCTGCAAAGCACTTGCAGCTGGACAGGAGGCACAAGTGGCACCCATTACACCTGATTTCCAGCTGAGGGAAGCAGAACAGATTGCTGGGAAGGAAAACAGGGTAAAGAGAAAACATCCACAGAGTAATGAACAGTTTTCTTGGACTAAATGGACAAATCTATCCAGCAGATTGGGATTCCAGCTTCATATTGTCCTTCTAGATACAACTGCAATAACAGAATTCAAAAATAGATGAAAGACCATTCACAACAAATCAAAATAAATAAAATCAATCATATCCTAATTCCATGTAAGTGCTTGTTTTTATTACAAGAGGATTATTCTGTGATTGGAAATGGGTGGGACAATGCACAAGACCCATGGTTCACATGACCTTGAATAGGAAGGGAAATGCTGTATCCTGCCTTATTTACCATCCCAGACTTTCTACTGTGCAAGGAATACAGGTGACTAGAGTACCACTTTCCAGGTCTTCCTTTCAAAAGGCTATCTGCTTATGTGACCTGACCTGCAAATAAATTAGTCTAATTTAGCTGCAGCTATCACTTTCTTCTGCATACCTTGTTTCTCCCAGCTTTGAGCTGGAGTGTGCTATTTTCCATATTTGTATCCCAGGCCTCAGCTTCCCATTACCTTCTCTCAGAAGTTTTGCTGATCAACAGTAATGTTTCCAAAACCTTTCACAAAATTTTATTTTCTCCTTTTGTCATAACAGAATTGTTTTTTCTTTGGAAAACTGAAGTTCACTGACCTGCATTAGGAGGCCATGGCAATTTCTCTGCCCCGCTGCAGGGCTGCTCAGGTCTTTCACCATCATCCTTTTGGCTCTGTGGAAGATGAACAGCGGCAGTGTTACGGTGTGTACAGATAGTACATGACTTAAAAAGAGGTGCAGCTCTGTTTAGACAGTACTGCACCAAAGCCAAGCTTTCACAAATAGAAACACAGTATTTTTGCAGGACCTTCAATTCACCTTCATGCTGTCAGGTCTCAGGTGTATTTGCTGAACCTCTCATCCCTGCAACTACTGACTCTCCTTAGAGTCCGTAAAATTTATATAGTCTTTAATTAGTATATATGGGGCATGGAGTGTCTGTCAGCAAGTCTGTGTCCTGTGATCTCAGGATTCTTGGCATATTTATTATTAGCAGGTCAAAAGGGAGTATCAATATAGAGAACACTGATATGCCTTAGTCCCCCAGTCTGAGATGGAAACATCTGCTATAAAATATTTAGCACCCTTCCTCCAATAATTTCATTAAACATAGTAAGACACAACATCCTGTTTTGTAGATAGGAGATTGACAGGGGAAGATGTAAAGCAATTTGGCCTTGCAGCTTCTTTGTGGGAAACATCACCACAGCAATGGCCGTAGCTGAGAGCAGACCACTGAGGTTGTCACTGGGATCATTCTGAGGTCTTTATCAGCATTATTATGTAAACACAGTATCCCCTCTTTTTACCTCCATGCACTGGATGGGGGAAATATGGAGAAGGGTAAAAGTAAACCATAGATTTGACATTGGATGAATGTTTCCAAAAGGAATTGGCAGCAGCAATGCCTTTGGGATAGGTAGGTGCAACAGTGGTACAGGAGTGTGAGTACAGTCAGTGCTTTCTAGACAGTTCTATTATGTGTCCAGTCTCCAGTCTTTTACCTCATGTTAAGATAAACATGACTTTTCAAGCTTTTTAGATAAAACATCAAACTGCACCAAGATTTAAAAAGTTTCACATTTTCTTTTTTCTTCATTCCTTGAGGTACAATGGGGGAAAAAAATGCGCACAAGCCTGAGATTTTAATCTCCAAGTGGTTATCTTGATAAGTAATAAATCTAACCTTTCCAAGCAGACGTATGAAGTTAAGGGGACTAATTGATCATGTTGGCACAAAGGTGTTGTTCATTCTGCAAAGGCCAAGCTAATCCACATTGATGTGATTCAAATTAACCTTAATCAGCTACTAGGCTGACTGTGATTTCATTACTGGATATGCTACAATTAGACATCTCCTGTCTTTAAATGCCCCTCAGCTTTATTGCCGCTTTTTTTTTTTTTAATAATAAACACCCATTTACACATCAAATACTATTAGTGTAATTGGCTTTAAAATTGACTTTTTTGTGTAGTCACTTTTTGGTTCTGTTTATTCTGAAAAGGTCAAGTAATACAGATTGATGTGATCTAAATTAACCTCAAACAGTTACTTCTCCTCTCAGAATGATATGCTGTCATGGTCGAGAAGGACCAGACAGTTGCCTTCTCTTTCCTTTTTTTCCCCCTTCCAGATACATAAATCATATGTATTTCATTCCTGGATGCAGGTGAAAAACACTTAGAACTCTATAAATCATCTTCATAATAGAATTCAAAAGCAGTTGACTATTCATCAGAAAACTTTAATTCTTTATCCCCACTGAGGCCGTGCAGGTATGTCACACACTGTACTAAAAAATTACACTTTTCAAAAATTAGTTTTACTTTGTTGCAACTAAAACCTGATCCAAAGCCCACTTTTGTAAAGCTTTCTGCTGTTGTATTCCATACCTCAAGTAGACAATGTGAACACCATAGTCAGCTCTAAATTCATGGGCAGTGTGTTTGACTGTGGCACTGAAAAAGAGAAGCAAGTTCCCACCCTTTATTTCTTTTCTTGAGGAAAACAATTGTAATTTTCTTGGCTCTCTTCTCCCTCAATTCTCTCTAGGTAAGAGTATTGCCTCTTAACACTGCCCTGATCAAATGGAAAGGTACGGCAAGTGAAATACTCAAGGAAGGCCATAAGAAACACAAAATAAAAATGATAAATTTTCTTCAGAGAGAGTGAATTAGATGGGGAAGGTGAGGGCAGAAATGATAACTTAAAACCAGCTCTTTACCCTGCCCACCATTTACACTCTCTAAAGAGATTTAGCTTCCCCAAAGACAGGAGATAATGAGGAGACACCTTGAAAACCCCTGACCATGCTGCAGGAAGGATGCTCTCACCTTCCAGGGATTTACTTTGGGCACCCGTGGCCCATCTGCTCCCCTGAGCTCCCCTGGATTCCCTCTGAGCCCAGTGGTGGAAAACTGCCCCAGAAAGGATCCAGAGTGAAGGCAAAGAAGGACAGCAAGCCCAGCAAACTGTCCTGCTGTCTTAGGTACCAGCATGTCTCCCACAGCTCTGAGCCCAGGCTACCTAATTGGGACACAAATATATGGAAATCCAACTTGACGCAGGGAATAGCCACAACTGTCACATCATTTATTGATCAGAATAAATGTTTAATTTTGCATTTAGTTGAAGAATAATCAATAATTAATTTGCCAGTTGTGGCTATTTTACATGTCCAGTCACCTTTCTACATGCAAAATAACCAGAACAAGCATATTATTTGTTCATTCAACACTGAACCTGAATCTGAAGAATGGTCTGCACTAAGACACCTCCCTTATTTTCGTCTTTGTTCTGTTGAAATGCTCAAATTTGAAAATCAGCTCTGAAAAGTAGGCAAAGACTGTGCTTGGTGCCCAAAAAAAAAAAAAAAAAAGGAGCATTTTTTCATCCTGCCAAATCTTCTAAAAGACACTGGAAAGATTACAAAGAGAAATAGTTACATATACAGAAGAGCAAATGGTTCTGATGGTAAAGATGACTTCTTAAAAAGTAAAAAATGCTTACTGAATCCCTATCAGTATGGAAAATCCAGACTCTCTTTCCAAATAACACAACACCTTCAATAAAGAATTGAAAGGAGCTGAAGTTACTCTGGGAGATTTTTCTAAATCTTCCAGCTTTTGGGGCTGCAAAGGACAGCAGAGCCAGCTGTATCTTTGTCATGTTCACACAGCACTAGGGTTGCTCCTTTAATAAATCCTGAAGGAAAAAATACAGAAAAGCACATAATAATTCTTTGCAAAATTTCAGGGTAAAGAGTGCTGAACATAATTTGTACACACAGGGAGGCTCTCCTTTTTCTGCCTCTTATCTGCCACTGCATTTTTTCAAATGTGCAAAATCTGTAGGAATCTATTGATTTTTTTTCCCCTTGTTGCTCAGTATGAAGTAGAAAGGGTGTGAGACAGGTAATTGCTGATCCCATCCACTCTACATCTAGAGACAAACCTATTTTTCTTGGGATAATGGTTATTTTGAGTCTTGCAATATAAGCAATATTTGAGATGTATTAAAGCCACCTACCCACGGAAAAGTTGAATGCTTCAGCAACCAAATATGTATGAGAACGTTTACTTAATATTGACATAATATTTCTAACATAAACAGTGAAAATAATTATGAAATCAACCCTAGTCAAAGCCAATTATACTGTGGGTTAGTAAGTTACAATCTCAACTTCTATTTATAGTGACAGAAATACCATAAGTATATATGAAAGACTATATACAGATGGTGAAAAAGATTATGCTTGGCATAACTCAGAGAGACAAATTAAAACAGATGTCTGTAAACAAACCAGAGAAAGTAATATTACATCACTAAAAATGAGACTGATCTACTCTTTCACTTAAAGCCAAACTATATCTGACATGACTGGAGCAGCTTTACTTATGTATGTGTAAGTCAGTGTGGATTTCTGGACATAACTGCAGTACCATTGCCATGGTTTTTTAAATTTGGATGACAACAGTCTAAAATGCTGTTGGTTTCTTGGCATATATGCCTTTGGTCCTTCTAGGAAATATGAAATATTAGTACTCATACAGAGTAAATTGATTCCAAGTGGTTTTAATAAAGTTTAGTATGTGTTTGGCAAAAAGAAAACCTTTTTATTTGCTACATGAGGACAACCAGAAATATGCAGACTCATACCAAACCGATAAATGGCTTCATATACATTAGGATGTTATCAAGTCTGAATTTTCCATTTAGAAATTTCATTATGCCTACTTACATTTTTGTCCCCCATTATGGACTGAGATTAATTTAACACCATCAATTTATAAGCAACATGATGTGTAGAGTCAGTTGTCATGTTAACGCTGACTTCCGCTGTCTGTCATCCTCGATTGTCATTCACAGACATTTACTTTTACAAGAGCATGAAATTATCCCCAACTAGTCTGTAACTGCAAAGCAATGCAATATACTGTGACTCTTATTACTCTGGTTCCCTAAATAAGTTACAGTAAAACTTAAATGAGCATGTTATGGATTACTGTCAGTGGTTTGCTGTCATTAAATTTTTGTTTATGATAGTGTATCTATACTTATCTGTCAGATCTAAAGTATTTTCCTAGCTGTCCTCTGACAGTTGTTTCACCCAAGTGTCTTGTCCAGCAGCACTCTAAAAAAAGTACAAGGATGGTTTTAGTTCCACTTTAAAATTTCCAATTTAGCATGCAAGGTAAAAGAAAGCCTTGATGGCAGCCAAGGCACCTTGTGAACACCAGAGCTATGCTGGAGATAAACCCTAGTGTCTCTTTTTGAAGGCAAGCTGCCTGCTAAGTGCTCTTGACCATGAGTGTTCAAACTGCAGAAAGCTCTAAAGATTGAAAAATTATATCCATGAGAATGGTAAGTGAAGGTGTGTTGATGGCATATATTCAGTGTAATGTTGTCAGCTGCTATAAGACTGGATAAGAGTCATTATCATTAAAAAAATTATTTTTGAATCAACTGTGTTAGAGAAAGTAACAGTCGAATGTCATGAAGAAAATGGTAAAAGAATCTGATTCCCTCACGTTAATATCTAATAGTCCTCAGAAAACTTGGAACATTCCAGAGGTTTAGAGAGTTACCAATCCTTGAAAATTCTGAAAGAATAACTGGGAACAACAAACTGATCAATCTGGTCTTTATTTGATTACCAGTGTAAGTACTGCCCATCAGCTGGGCTTCAAAGAGCGTGGGGAGTGTCTTTGATGGGATTACGGATCTGAGCAGTAAATGGTATATTATCCTGGGATTTTTCCGAGGTGTTAGCTTTAGTGTTTACAAAGTGGTTTACAGAAAAGGTTAGACCCATATGTGACGAATAATTGTCCAGGATTAAACAGGAAATTCATAGAACTAGATTTAAAAGATCAACTGATATCATTACCAACATAGCTATGAGTGTCTGAGGTCACTTTTAGCAACATCACTACTGCATGAACTTCTCGGCAAATATTATTTCCTACTGTGATCTTTAGGATATAAAATCCTTCTTATTAAAGCCCAAGAAAAACATTGACAGGGTATGAGCCTTGCAGAAGAGAAGGATAAGAGAACTAGTGGTTCCTTACATTCCCAACTTGCATGAAATTTAGAGTGAACTGTTTTGTCTGAATAAGGTCTCTGCATCTGACATTTGGAAATTTTTTTTTCCTTTTTTTTTGGCCAAAAACCATTAGACATCTGCCACTGCTTCCCTGGTATTAGAAAGGTCATTATACCACAGGCAGCAGGAACTGCTGAACTTCAGAAATCTTTGGCACTCACTAATAGGAATCTGAAAAAATATCTAAGAACTTGCCAAACATGGTCTTTTCAGAACAACAGGCTGGAAAGATGAGAAAACCATAGCCTCAAAAGGAGATCATGTAAAATGGGCAGGTTTGTTTATTTGTCTTGTAGTGAAGAACTTTCTCACTTCCATAACCAACAATCATAACTTTTTCAAGGGGCTGACTGAATTGGTTGTGTTCAGTCAAGGATCAGTCATCACTAATGGCAGGAGGGCTTATTACACGTTTTGCTCACTCATGAGTCAAGCTAAATCCAATGCCACTTTTAGCCTCAGGAAAGGAATTGAAACAACCTCACAACCTCTAAGTCATACTATATATAAACTCTTGGAAGGGTCTTGACGACATTTACCTTCCTTGTCTCATGTCCTTGGGCACATCGTCCAATTGAAAATCTAACCCTGTTGCAAAAGAAGCATTCAAGACTTGGATCGTGATTTTTTTAAATATAAAAAATAGACATATGTCATGCATTTTATATCTCCATATCAATATTTGCATATATGTATTTACAAAACAAAACCTCTGAGAGAGCTCTAATAGAAAGACTAGAGCCAATTTGTTTCTCTGTAGCCATTCAATTTCCTGAGATCAAAGTATCATCATATAGCTGAATTCTGCTTTATAAGCAGGACAAGAAGTAAAGCAAATACCAAGTATCTGATAATACATGTGATTAAATTTATGTCTGGATTCTCAGTTGTGAAATATTTCCAGGAGATAGCTCTATGTGTCTAAAAATGGCTGTTAAAGAGATGTTTTTACATTTCAGTACAATAATGCTCTCAAATTCCAAGCCTAACCATGTCATGGTTTAACCCCATACAACAGCCAAGGCCCAGGCAGTCTCTCGCTCAATTCCCCACCTTCAGGATCCTGGAAGGACAACGGGAAGGGCAAAGGCAAGAAAACACATCAGTTGAGATAAAGACAGTTTAATAGGGAAAGCAAAAGCCACGCACATGAGAAAAGCGAAACAAGGCATTAATTCACTGCTTCCCCCGGGCAGGCAGGTGTTCAGCTATCTCAAGGAGAGCAGGGCTCCACCACAGGCAATGGTGATGTGGGGACACAAGCGCCATCAGTCCAAATGTCCTCCTTTCCTCCTTCCCCCTGCTTTATATACTGATATACAATGATGTCACATGGTCTGGAATATCCCTTTGGTCAGTTGGGGTCACTTGTCCAGGCTGTGTCCTCTCTCACCCTCCCAGGCACCCTCAACTTCCTCGCCAGCATGGCCGGTATGAAAAGCAGAAAAGGCCTTGGCTCTGTGCAAGCCCTGCTCAGCAATGACAAAAACATCTCTGTGTTATCAACCCTGTGTTCAGCACAAATCCAAAACACAGACCCATAGCAGCCTCTGAGAAGGAAATCAACTCTACCCCAGCCAAAACCATCATAAGCCTGCTATTAACTTGTTCATTTACTTGATAAGACACTCATATACTTGGAGGATGTGATATATATAGATATACAATAGTTGTCTAGCTGCATCCTTGACAAAACTTCCTTTCTGATGGAGTAGTCTCTTTTTCTCTTCTTTTTCTCATCCTTAAAAATCTGGATTGCTTAAATTGCTCTGTTTAGGAATGCCATTCCCTATTTCAGTACTCCTGCTAAAACCAGATGCCTCTTCCCCTTCTTCCCCCAACTGGAGGCACAAAAGGCAAAGGTCCCAGGTTGAGATAAGAAAAATTTACTGGAAACATCAATGAGATAAGAGAAGGAACAGTAACAGCAACAATATTAATAATAGCAACAGTGTACAAAAGACAGTGTGTTTCACATGCAAACAAACAAACAAATGCTCTCCATGGAGCCCTTGAGGAGCCCACAACCTGACCACAGCCACGTGGCCCACACGGCTCACTCCACCTGGGGACTGGCACCACGCTACCCCTCCCCACGCCAGCCTGACATGCTCCCCATGTCAGCCACACTTCCTCAAGAGGAAGAAACCCATTCTCCCTGGAAGAGCGTCCCCCTCCCCCGCCCACAGCAATGATGTGAGGTACTACAGAAAACCTCCAGGTCCTGACCATGCTCCTTCCTGGCTACTGCAAAAGTTAACCCTGTCCTGGATGGGACAAGAACATCCCTCTACTCCTATCCAAATTTTTTTAAGTAGACAAAACCGTTATTAACTCTGTTTCTTAATCATTACCAGTTTCAGAACATATTGTCTTTTCTGGCTTTTATAACTCCCTTATGTGCCAGAGAAATTAAAAATACATTCTGCCAAGACATAAATATTCTTCTTTACTTATAGATAAATTGATACATTTAATATTACACAGAGTTTTAAACTGATACTTTAATCTAATTATTTGCGACTGTTTGACAAGATTTGTCTTATTTTAACTATCCATTGCAGAGATGATTCATGAAATTTGTTGCTATATTATTACTTCTATATGTTTGCATTTATTTATTAATGGTAGATCTAAATAAGCCCAGTAGGATAGGGATTGGGAAAAGAGGAATGAGAGGGAGTGGGCAAAGTGGCACCTTGTTTCTCAAAATTTTCTGTGTAGTCTTATTTTTTTCCCTTAAATATTATTTTTAAATAATTAATCATTTTTTTCACTAGTACAATGAAATTAAATGTTTTCACTTCATGCACTAGACATATAGATTGAATATTTGACTCAAATAAAAACTATAACATGGTGTTACTGATTTAGTAATGAACATGATTGTGAGCAGAGATGAATGATGAGTTGCAGTGGCTCTGCTGAAAACCTGCCCCGTAAGACAGTATAGCATTAAGCATTAAGGCAGCACTTCTTCCAACTCGATTTTATTTTAGGTGATAGCCCAAAAAGCTATTAGGTTACCCATATATCAACACTCTTTTATGGATTCTTCCTCTCCCATTTTCTGCAGCCTGTTAGATGTCTTTTCCCAATAAGATGCATAGGTGCCTTGCTAATGAGAAACACTTAGCTGAGGAGAGAAAGCACACCCTGACAGATGCCATTGCTTCATGACCTCTTTCTGCACCAAATAATGGTTACTCTGTAATTACTCTGCAGTTTTAGAGAGGGGCTTGCTGGGAGCTGAAGACCACAGCAAAAAATTATCCCTCTGCATTCCTCCAGTTTTCAGCCTTTTCTATAATTCAGCTCCTGGATGCTGTTAGAGCCTAGGTATGGATTTAGATGTCTCCCTTGGCCCACTCAGGATGGCAGCTTTGCTTTTCTGGCCTTAGTGCTTTGGTGCAGAATAGGAGCTTGAGCAAATGCAAGTTGCAGACAGCCCTGAATAAAAGATCCTCTCTTTTGCTCAAAATGAGAGCATAAACCCAAAAGACAAGTTAGCCCTGACTGCAGAATCTCTTCACGTGGCAAATTCCCAAAAATGAGTATGAAAATTAATCAAGGTTCTGAAGGCACCTAATATCACTGCAGTCATTGAGAATGATTTTTATTGTCCCTAATGAGCATTTTATAGATACTCATATTTGAGCAGTGCCTGAATCTTTCAAAATAAGAACCAGCGTTTTCCCTGGAGAAGAAGCATATTGCTGAATGCAATCTGTCAGCACGTCGGGGCTGCTCATACTCCTACACTGTAGTAACAGATGATCAAGTCCTCTTCCATGTTTCATGAATTGAAGGTGTAAATCAGTTTAGCCATTAAATAAGTCAACATTCCTCTTATCTATCAGTTACTTTGATTTTATAGATAAAGGCATAACTTCTATTGCAAGTAATTAAAAAGGAATAATTTATTTCACAATGTAGTTTCTATAACAGTCTGCTTCAAGCCTAAAATGAGGGCAACCACTAACAGTAATTTTTGCTTTTCTAATCTATTCTCTCAAGAGAGGAATGTGATTTCACTTTGATTTTTCATTTCCATAACAAGTACTGTGAAGTTTTTCACATAGTTAAATATAGCTAGTCCTGAAAAAAGTCTAGGAACCTGACCCTCTCCTTCTACTGACACGGAAATAGTAAATTGCAGATAGCCTTCTCATTTGGCTTCTTTAATGATGAAGAATCAAAAGAAGTTCCCCTGGAGTTCCTTCAAAATATTATTCTTTTTATTTCAAAGGATGCTTTCATTGAATGGCAAAGATTAAAAATAGAATTAAATTCACTTCATTCTAGCAACACTAATACTAATCTCCTAATCTTCATGTTTTTCTCACTTTAAATGTATTTGCCTTTCTGTAAAGCATCTATTGGCTGATCATTATTCTTACATTCTAGCAGCATTTATAAATTATATAAATATAGCATGCTATTTATCCATAACATTTCTGTGAGTTTCTTTTGCTAGTCAATCATCAAACAGAAGTTTAAGATAGAGCTTAGTCTTCACCGGTACATCATCACTGAATGTTCCCAGGTGATTCTAGGCAAGAGTCATACAGACATATATTTTAAGATACTCAGATGTGAGCATGTGTTTCATTTCTGCCCTGTAATAATTCTTGCTCCCTTTAAAAAAAGTTTAACAGATGGAAAATATCATATACCTATATGATGAAACAGCCTTATATTTCTGTAAGGTAGTACTACTTAAAGCACCTGGTTTTCTACCTTAGTTTATTGAATCTTCTACTTTTGATTTGGGGCAGACACTGCAGACCAGGATGCAGCTCCTGCTGCTCTTTGCTGTGGAATTAAGGTACTGAGCTTTGTGCTACTCTTTGGCTGGCCTAATCATCAATTTAACCATTCTGTTGTAAATCAGAATTTTTACCTCTTTAAAAATGTCCAGACAAGCACATTGACACCTGATTTACTACACGTTATGATTTAGATTGAGGAAGTGTACGGGGAAAACAGTTCACCCCATAAACATTAAGGCAGTTGTCAGGACACTGGAAGGATGTGTTAGCACCCACTGAGTCAAGCCAGCTTGGAGAGAGGATCAGCAGCTTCCAGCAGTGTACAGTGCTGCGTGTGGGCAGCTTCCACACAATCAATTAGATACCCAGGGAGAGGAAGGGCTCAGCTCTTAAACCAGCAGCTTTTCCTTCCTTACATGTTTAATCTCTGCCACACAAACTCAACTCCTTAAGTATAGAGTGTGACAGGGGGTTTATCCATATACTTCACACAAGAAAGGCTTATGACTCCAGCTCTTAGCCAAAAGAATAAAAAATAAAAGGACACCCAGAAGACTGCTCGTACGTGATGGTACCCTTTTGAGCAAAAATAGCCTTTTGCATTTTTAAAGCATCAAGGTGGAAACACAACTATACTCCCCTTGAAAGTGTAAATGTGGAAAACTAGGTTACAACTTTCTCAGATCTCATAGTGTGGATTTCTCTAGATAAATGTTCACCTGGAAGGATATTCCTGGATTTGGAAAGTCTTTACAGTGTGGAGAACTAGTCTTTCTAAATGTTGTGTTACTTTCATTTTGTGAGGGAACTGTATTAGGAAAAAAAAAAAAGTATTAGATCTTAAATCAATTGATTAATGCTTTTCCTCCTGACATAAAATTTGGAATAAAACATTACTGAGAAATAGTCCCTCTTAATGCAAACAAGTCTGCTGGTATTATCTTGTGCCTTCAGCTCTCTCTCAGAAGAATCTGAAGATTCTTCCTTGTTCCTTATAGAATGGATTTTCCAAAAGAGAAACATCAGTGTCACCCACTTAAAAATTATGCACAATTTTTCACGTGGCTGGGCCTGCACCTTCTACTGCTCTAATTGATACTTAGGAAAATGTTGTTCTGCTTTCTGCTTGCCTTTCATGAACAGGCAGTTGGAGTTTAAAATAAATCCTGTTAAGTTCCAGGAGTGGATGATTGCTTTCTCATTCTTTGTTCTGTATATGCTGGTGGTCACTCAATTTGTTCTGTCCTTTATCCTTTCTATTTTAGATGTCTTTCCACTTATTTTCCTCCCACTTCCTAGTGTGAATTTCCACTTGCTGGCTGGAATTCAGAAACAATGAACCTGAGTAAAGACCTTCAGAAAAAGATTTTTGCCTAAGTGCCTGATTGCAGATGCTGGAGCCATGCCCAGACAAAACCCTGCCCATGTTGTTCTGTCCCTCCCCATTGGAAGGGAGTGATTAGACATGTTGGTGGCAGCATTCACTCTGCCCCTGATGCCCCAGGACACCTCTCTGGAGGGATCCAGCCACTCCTGAGAAAAGGCAAGGTTCAGGAATGGGGCCAGGGAGCAGCAGCTTGTCCTTTCTTGTTCACAATGGTAATTCCATGGCAAAATAGCAGTGACAAAGGTTCCCTCCATGCTGTAGTTTCTTGTTTCAGTTAAAATTGCCAGGCAAGTGTCAGCCAAGGCAGGGTGTGTGGGGAGCGGATAAAGACGATCTAGAGAGTCTGTACAGGTGCTGATGCACACAAATGTGTCTAGAGACCAACATGATTTATTGGCCTGTACTAATATGATGCAGTATCCACATGATGTCATAAACACACACAAATCTTCTATTGTCCTTTCGAATGAGACACAGAACCTCTCAGATCTGTTGTTTCGCCTTTATGATTTGCTCTGATAGTAGCTATGTTGGTTTCTCCCAAGATTACATTTGATACAACTAGTGGAATGACCTCTTTCAAACGATAAAACTGAAATTCAAATGTTTTCAGAAAGGTGGGTGATAGGGCTCATTGAGGGATGTGGTGCATGTCAATCTCTGGAATATGGGTGAGAGGAAATGAGAGAGTAGAAAAGAGATACAGCACAGTATAAACTACATACTGAATGGCATGCAGATCCTTGAGGAATGTAAAATTCAGAACAAAGCAGAATGCAACTGAGTGATGCACCATAACTCATCCTGATTCCTTGGACTAAAAGTAAACAGACTTGAAATTTCTTTTAACCTGAAAAGATTCACTTCCATATAAATGACTAAGAAAAAAATAAAACAGATTAAAAGCACTTTAAATGTACTATGACTGTAGCTGGAAATTAAAACTTCCTCTGCTAAGGAAGTTCCAGCAGCAGTTTACAAATGCAGAACTGCAAAACCATGTATCACAAACCCCATAGCCAAGTAGCTGGGAGCCTACTTTGGAGAAAAGTGCTCACATTGTTCCATATTTCTTCTTTCCAAGCACCTAATCCATGATGTTATCCAAACAAAGTAGCCTGTACAGTGAAGAAAGTGCAATAAAGGCAGCCATGAGTGCTCACTGTCCCAGGAAGGCAAGAATAAGGCTTCTTCTCCACCCTATCTCAGTTGATATTTGCATACACAAGCTTGATTGCCTGGACTATTTTGTTTTACTAGGCAGTAAAACAAAATAAAAGCAAGTCCTGTCTTTGAGAATGTGAGGAATCAAAATACATAGAGTACCCGAGATGAATTTCAACAACAGGGTTAGGTTTGCAGATGTTCTTGTTTGAGGTGGATTATTTTAGCTCAGAAAATAGGTTTGTGCTTAGTACTACCTTTCTTTCACATTACAGAGTCCGCCGTTTGAGGGGCAGAAGGAAAGAAGAGACGTTAGAAGTTATTTACGTAGAGAAAAAATAGAACAGACATGACATAAGAAGGAACGTGCACCACACTGAGCTCTCAAAATGTATTCTTTGAAATTGCGGCTCTGTGTGGTTATATCATGTTGGCAGCTGAAGTAATACTCTGTGCAATTATCCATATTAGGGAAACTGCAAAAAATAGAAATGCCTCTGTTTATAGCTTCATTTTAATACACTGAGTGGTGGACAGCCACGGCTCAATTGGCCGCTGGATATCATGGATCACTTCAGACATTTGGATCATGAAAGATTCCTAAAACCTTTATCAGCTTTCAGCTAGTGGGAGTTGCTGAAATCCAAACATGACTTTCAGTTCTCTGGCCAACCTTTTATGGGAATAAGACTGTGTTTATAAAAAAACCCTCTGTGCAGTTTTTTTATCATGTTATGATCCGACAGACCAGAAGGTGGATTTGAGGGGAATGAGCTGTTGTTAGTATTGGTAACAGGAAAATGTTATTCAAGGGGAATAATTTCATTTGAATACTGTATCTAATATTGAAATATATATATGTAAACCCTCCTGCCTTGAAACATATTGTATCTATTTCATGCCCCTCGTTCTGTCAAGTAACAGGACAAAAAGTAGAATGAAACACAGTCCTCTGTTGTTTATCTATACTGACGTGATATACAGATTTATAAATGTTTGGTTTTTGACTATTAGGGTGGATGCATCAGGCAATTGTGGTGTAAGAAGCAGGAGGTAGAAAGATGAGGATAAGCAGCCTTTACTGACATGTTTCACTCATTGAAACAAAAAGTAACATAGAGCATCTCTAACATAGGTGCCTAAAACAAGCTAGGAAGGTAATGTGACTGTAATGTGAGCTGAAGACAAATTTGTGAGGAAAATTTTAAATCATCCTTGTGAGTATGGCTGCCTTTCAGGTAATTCACTGACCTTCCTTCTGAAGAGTATCTTTGAAAGCCAGTAAGCCACATCCATCTCTGAAGCCTTGAGTTTAGGGCTTAAATAACAATTATGACTGTTTATCTTTATTTTACTGATACACATCACCTACACAGAGAAACACAGACAATGATCAGTCTGCTACCTATGGCAAATTAAAAAGAGAACATACTCTTCAAACACTCCCTCTTGCATGATGTCATTCCTAAGTGCTCTTCCAGTTGGGTGGTGTGAGAGGGGGTGTGTTTACTCTGTTCAAAGTTACTTCCTGTTGGTGGGGGGTTTTAACCCTGAGGATACAGTGAGAAGTAATCATCCATTCTAAGATTTGTAGAAATGCAGATCCCTCACTCTCATAGCATGGAACTGATGCAATTCCCGGAACAACCATCTGTGAACTGGGAGTGGACTGTTTCATTTTGATAGTGTCAGTCAGAGGACAGGAAATCTTTTGGCTGTTTTGAGAAATCCTCCCAAAATCTGTCTCTAGACAAGAGCACACAGCAAACATAAAGCAAAACTCAGGAATATACATCCACACCTTAGAAGAAGACTTAAGCTTGGATTTTACACAAAGTTATACAAAATTCCCTGGTTTTTTAAGGGAGACTGAAAACCTGCAATAAACATCCTGGATGAAGAAGAGGAGATAAACTCATCCCCAAACCAACCCACCAGTCAGTTCCAAATGCATTCACTGATGTTTGAACTAAGCACTGATACTTCCTCAAAGGGAATTTACCTTGATGGTGTTTCTCTGTGTCTGCATTGTTTAGGAACCCTCCACAGCCAAAATGTCTGGCAGGAATCTGCTTCACTATCTCAAGACACAAGCCTGGCTTGAGCCAGAGATTCTTAAAGATAAAACTTGCCTTAGTTTCACTCCTCTCCAAACCTCATGACAAATAATAATTAATATTAACTTGATAGTAAATTTAAAAACCTTATAGCCAGCTTCTTTTTTCTAAAGTAAGTGCAAGAGATCTGTTGTTCTCTGAGGTGGTGGGCACAATTTGCACGGCTGCAAATTCCCCCTCCAAGACCCTTGTTGTAAAAAGACTGGAAGCTTGTTTTGTCCCTCCATTGCTCCATGTTCCATAAAGTTTCAAGAAAAGCAAGTGCTGACATTCTCTGTCACAGCCGCCTTCTCAGTAATTTGGAAGAAGTGTTTTCTATTTCTCCAGAGAAAACGCTTCAGTCTCAAAAGCTGTTTATTTTGCCTTTTGCTTCCTTCAGAAGGAAATAAAAATCTGTGAGATAAAATGAGTTGCAAATGTAATTGCAATAAATACATCAAAATAAATAAATAGCAGATATTTTTCATTTACGCTTTAAAGGAAACAACTTTACCAGGACTCCATGACCTAGTAAAAAGCGTATAAAAAAACAAAGCCCGCAGCAGTCTATTAAAAAAAAAAAAAAAAGTGGCATTTGGTAGCATCCGAAAAAAAAGAACAGTTTACCCAGCTTAGTCTAAACCCACAAAAAACCTTGTTGCCTGTTTTATTGCTCCTACAGCATTTTAAGACCCCTAATTACAGTGAAGCCCGTAAGAGCCCATTTCCTTTTTACTTCTGTTAAGAAAAAGGAGGGGATTGAGGGCACAATTTTAGAAGCCCACAGTTAGGTAGTACGGTTGGCAAATATCAGAAGGACGTAATAGTTTCCGAGAGGCCATAAACCCACTAAAATGACAGTGAGATTTTACATCAGCAAGCTGTAAGAGTATGAAGGCTGTACTGATGGGCATCAGTCCAGACGCTCTGGGATACCATTCTACTGGGAGGGAAAATGTAAATTAAAAACCTGCCACACGCAAAAAAGACAACCTAAAGTGATCATTCAGGAGAGAAGTTTCAGAGTAGTCCTCACAAAGGTGACACTGAAAAGTTTCAGTGTGTAAAAGCTTACTTCTTGCTGCTTGAATTGTTGGTGGTTTCCATAGCATGATTATTTCTGTAATTGCTTTGTGTACCTAGTACTAATTTACCCTCATAGCATATTGACCTTCTACCACTTTAAACTTTGCACAGCTATTAACAGATTATGCCACCACTTTGTAAATCGGTTTTCTGCTAGATTTTTCCCTTCCAAGAAGGCTTTTGTTTTTCAGTATTTGACCCTCAAGGTATTTCTCTTTATTCATCCCTCTGTTCAAATATACTAAGGGCCTGTCAGGCTGGCTTTTGTTTTTACTGCCTAAAAACAGGTATTAGAAGGATAGCAAATCCAACCCAAGAGCAACATTCAAAGCAGAATGTATTTTCCAATTGCTGAACATCAGTTTGAAGGCTGCGGAAGTATGTTAAAATCTGAACACTCTAGAGACAAATGTCAGTACCAGAACTTGTCTCCTTAGCAAAAGTAAACCTGCACTTTTAAAACCTTCTTCAAAGTTTTGACTTTTCACTTCTTATTTTCTCATGCTGCTTTTTCCTTCCTTGAAAAAAAAATTCCCAGAATTAAATGTAAGCCCTTTTTGCCTCAAATCCTTACTGCTCAGCCTAACTCTCACTGCCATCCTAACACAACCACCTGTAGGTAGGTCCTAGCAAAGGTGAAGAAAGCCTTTTTTGAGACCAAATGTAAGATTTTAATCTGGATCAGTTCTTCACTTTTTTTCCCCCCTTTTTTTGATAGATCCATAATCAGAAGTTATGGAGCTGAAGAGGAAATGTGGAAATTTAAAAGGATGGCTGATGAAGAAAAACTGTTTCCTATGCCCATCATCCTACTAAAATAAATGCTAATTACCACAGATTCCACATTATTTTCAACTAAACCAATATATTGAAAAGCTACTATTATAAATTATTATATGCTTGATTGACACCACATTTTTGATTGGATGCTTCAGAGAATAAAAATCAGAAGAGCAGTAAAATAATCTCAACATAAGTTGATTTATGGTCAGCATATACTTTTTTGTTGAGTTCACATTGATCATCTTGATCATTTGCTATTTACTACGCTACTAGCTCAAAAGAAAGTAAAAGTCAAAGGTTATAAAACTTTGGCATCAAGATACATTTTTAAGACACAATATTTTCCTGATATCTCAAAAGAATGAAAAAACATTGAGATGTTTGTGAAAGAACTGCTTTATGTTGCAATAGTAGAATGTTAGAAACAGGATACAGTGTGGATTATTTAACAGTTGCCAAATAAGATGATTAAAAATATATTCAGCTGAAGACAGTTCTAGTTCAAGTTTCTAAATGTGTTTTTCCTTGCTTTTAGCTTCTCACATATGACATGTCTTTGGGCCAACAAGAGGAGATTTCAGTGAAAATGAGAGCTCATTTTAAATGGTGTGAAATATGAGATGGAGATATCTTGTATCAGTGCATAATGCTCACTGTAAAAATATGAGCTATAAAATTTAATCTTGAATTACTTTATACTGCTAATGTTTTAGCCAATTTATTACAGCTGCACAGTTCTGGCACAGAACACCTTGTTACTCAGAGCCATTAACTCCTCGCTGCCTGTGTCATACACCCAGCAGTGATCGGGACCAACCAGGCCTGCACAGGACATGGGGCTAAAAACGGTGCAGAGCTCTATTCACTCCCATCAAAGGCAGCACTTCTACTACTACTTAATCAAATTAGAGGAGAAACTCTGTGGCTCGGATTATTCACTGTCTGTATATAATTATATAATCAATCTGTATATAATCTATAATTGGAAAAGACAGGGAAATCCCAAACACCAAAAGGACCTCACTAGAGAACAGGTGACAACAGGTTGTCCTGAACCAGCAGTTGTACTGGAACAAAATCAATAGTTAAGTTCTCCAAATTTTCTTTGAGGATCAATCTTATTTAATAATTTTACAGCTACCCTTGGCATACAAAAATGTTGGATACTAATTGCATTTCTTCATACTACAATGTTGAAGTGAATCAATAACAGCAAGACACATATATATATATCATGGGGGGGAAAAGGGATGGCACTGAGGATGTGCCACAGGTACAAAATGAGATTATACATTACAGATTGCTATAAATAATTATTTCCTATTTTGTTTTCCAGTGCCACAGAAAAATGTAACACAGGGACAGAGGGAAAAAATTCAGCCATCCTGTATACTAGTAGGTACTGTGTAACATGACCAGGAAAAAGACAAACGTAATCCAAGTATCTATCACACAAGGTCTTTCCAGCAGAAATTGCCAAATGGCCGTGCAGCTATTTAAGTCAATGGTGAAACCTCAAGTTTGTAAAATCTTACTCCATTTAACATTTATCAAAAAAAAAAAAAAAAAAAAAATAGGATTTAATATCTACGGAAGGACTACTAGGGTGATCAAAAGAATACATCAAAAGTGCATCTAAAAACAAGAACCTTTCTAGCCTTGGCTTTTCAATCTAGAAAAATGCCAGAGGGGGTAGGTTGACCTACAAATATCCCAAGAGAAAAACAGGAGAAAGTAGAGGCATTTGTTTGTATTAAAGGATTATAACAGGGTTTAAACAGGTAAGCACAAATGGACTGTGATCAATT
Organism: Callaeas wilsoni; assembly: GCA_013398955.1. Classification (NCBI taxonomy): domain Eukaryota; kingdom Metazoa; phylum Chordata; class Aves; order Passeriformes; family Callaeidae; genus Callaeas; species Callaeas wilsoni. The sequence goes on along the minus strand of VWPU01016611.1, from coordinate 28,005 downwards.
TTAATATGGAAGACATTTTTCAGTATTTAGGAATGGGAACAATGATAGTTCAGTGGCTGCACCTCCCAAACTCCCAGTTCTGTGTGTGATAAATGGGGAGGATCTGACTGATGCTTTGTACCTTTCCACAGGATAAGAATTTGCAATTACTTGAAGAGATTTTTTCTTGCTTGTTGGTTTTTAATTTTTTTTCCCAAATAATAGGACATGGTAAAAATCTTAAAAACTTCAGTGCCACAAAAGAGTTAATTAAACCTCCACATCAAGGCTGTTATTCACAGTGGTAAATGTTATAATGTGGTAATGATAGCAGTGATACTGTCCAGTATCCATAAATCTTTTCAATCACGTGGTGGTGACCTATTACACAGAAGACTGAGGATGTAGTCTGGTACTTTTTTCTAATACGTCAAAAACTTTATTTTACTAATAAATTATTTTAGCTGATGCATGTTCTGATGTTAGTGCTTGCAATTTGCTCCTGCTTCTATGAAATAAACCACCTCCTTTTGTGATGAACACATTTCAGATGCCTTAGAAGTTCTTCTTACTCCCATTTCTTCCCTCCCCATACTATGTATGAGCAGTAAAAATACTTTGAAGAGTTGGGTCCCTGTTGTCATTCAACTCATTCCAAATATAATCCCACCCAGCCAGAAAGGCTGCATTTTGCACTGCTCTCAGAAAGTGACGATGGAATAATAAATGGAGCCCATCCATTCGCACTGGTTTCAGTTCATGATTTCAGAGTGAGGTAGATCAGAATGTCAGAAACACAGATAGAATTCTGATCCTTGGTTTGGATTTACAAGCTCTGAAGAAGTGGTTTTGATTCACAAGTCAGCTCTTTAATAAAAAACTTGCTACAGCTCAAATGAACAGAAAAATAGCAATCATTAGTTAGGAGAGAAAACAGATAAATAAAAATAGGGAAAGAGTTACACCAGAAAATGTATTTTAGTATCTTAGAATATTTAGAAGATTATTACAGTCAGTCCAAGGTGACTTTAGCTCATCTTTATGTCCCTCTAAGGAGTTACAGATTGTCTACGACTGTCCAGTGGCTCTACCTATTGTCTAAAAATGACCAGGCCACTGAAATGTTAAAATCCCAGCCTGAATCTTTCAACAGCCTCTGTAACTCATCTCGAGGAGCCACGGCATTCTTGATCCTGTGCCTATTATTCTGCCCTTTCATTACAGTATTACTAGTCATTGAAGCTTTTTTTAATGAACTAAAGAATTCAGTCTCCAGGAGCACTGCACTATGGTTCATAATTGAGATGCTCTCCCATACTTTACATTTTGATCATGCTCAGCTACACAAGGGCAATAGTCAAGTTAGCTTAATAATAGCCAGAAGAAATGCCTCTAATCCAATTGGTCACAAGGCACATATCACCAAAAACAATTTCTTTATAATTAAAAGGTGCTCGCGGGCACAGTGAAAGCTTGGAAGTTGCCCAGGGATTTTGGGGGAAGTGTGTGGATTTTTTTCCCATAGACAGCAGCCACACTGAAGCAATTTCTGAAACACACTGATAAGCTTTGCCTTTGAATTTACATTAAAGAGCTCAATAGTTGCTACCTGTGAGAACAGCTCATGCTTCTAAACTGACTTGTGTCCTGTAGAGATTAAGGACACGAGGCCTCCAGGAGATTAGCACATCACTTGGTTTAAGTGACATCCAATCCATTTTATTGACATGGCCTCTATCCTGCAAAACAAGCACTTTTTAAGTGAAACATCATGAAAATTTGTGTGGCTTTGTGGGCCAGTGTATAATGGCTTTTCATAGGCAATTATTGGCCACTATTGGCAGGTCTGTAAACGAAACCGGCAGCACTGGCTATAGATGCCTTGTCAGTACATGGCACCGCATACTAATGCAGCGGAGCATGCCCAGAGGAAACCTGCATTGTCTTTTAATTTTACTGGAGCCTCGTGACAGACTAAGGATTTTAAAGCCCATTCATTGCATCAAGCAGATTATTATACTGAATTGTTACAATGTTGATTTCAGAGTGGTGTTGAATCACAAGACCACTCCAGTCTTCACTCACATTTCATAATTATTTATTTTCAGCAACGCAAACTTGAGCCTTTACTGCAAGAAAGAAAATTAGCATGTAGGTGAAGAGCTCTTTCACCTTCTTTTTTAATGCCATTCTAGTCACGGGGTGCAGTTTGGATGCGCCACTTGCTGCTGAGTAGCTGCATAGTGGGAATGAGAATAATTATTGAATTGAAACTGTGCACCAGCTTGGGAGATCTGACGTTTCATAAGCCTGCCTGCCAGCTACCTGGATTCCATTATGATGGAGAAATAAGCTTTTTACTAACACTTTGGAAAATAAATTTTCGATTCTTTTCTCTTCCTTTTGATCCATAGCATAAAGAGACTGCATGTACTGAGGTTGGTACAATGCATGAAACTACACTGTGCTGATTAGAAGAGTAAGCAGCATTAAAGCACACACATATACACAGACAGACATTTTATCATCAGGGACTTCTACAGCAAAGCCATGAACTACAGCAAACTAAAATGCAGTGAGATATGTTAATCCAAAATGAAAGCAAGAAAGGAATGCAATACAATTTTATGCTAAATCATTTTAGCAGAGGTATGGAATTATTAAATATGAAAGCTGAATGCAGGTGGCCTTCTTCAAAATGTCTGTCTTAAATCACGTCCTTTTTTCTCTTTTTTTTTCAGCAAAATGGAACTCTTCTTTTTGGCTTTCTAACTCATAACCAAGTATCAAAAATAGAGGATATCCAAGTGGATTCCTCCTGGTTCTGGAAATAACCTGACAGCCATAAGAGCCAGCAGGAACTTTCACAACCACTACATGCACTGCATCAATGCCACAGCCTAGGCTAGCAGCATCTGCCTGAGAGCAAGTCTTCGGGAAGAGTGGGCAGTGAATTCACATCTGCTCAAAATAAGAATTAATCCACCTACACACTTAGAAGCAAAAGCCCTTTCTTAAGACATTGAAAAAGCTGCAAGTCCAGGAAAATTTGTAAAATTTTACATAACAATTTGAAAAATACTTCCAAGAGTTTTTCTAAACAGAAAAGGCAACTTGCAAATCATCCTTCAAGGTTGGAAAAAGGAGGAAGCAGAACAGGAGCATGATGAACCCAACCATTCTAAGTCAATCCAAATTCTAAAAGTGACCACAGAAGATAGAATATCTTGCCTTTTTGCACTAATATTGTTTTTTTTCCTTAGTTCATGAGAAAGAGCTATTTGACTCTTTTTTAGTTTTCAAAATTCGAAGGAAATGAACTAGTTCAAAGACTGACAAGCTTGCATAATGAGCTCTGTCAAGAAAATACCTTATTTAATCAGGGGTTTTAATATCCAGGGCACAGAATTCCTTCTGGTTTTGGAGTGAGTGTGCCAGGCTTCCTGAAGACTGATTAATGACAACCTCAGCTTTCTTAAAGGATGTGAAAGGTATGATTAGCATTGCATATGAGGGTTAGCCAGTGCCTGTTGCACCTCCTACCTGCTTGGCATTCTGGTGCTGCAGATCAAGTCAAAATGTCTTGCCATGGTTGGGCCAACTGGCTGTCCTTACATTTCTAGTGGTTGCATTCATGTTTCTTCATTGCTTCTGTTCTTATTTGAAAGAATAGAATGTATTTCTTTGGGGACTGAACAATGAAAATCTTGCTTTATAGAGAGGTCAGAGATAAAAATTCAGGTAAATATGAACTGACAGGAAAATATGTTCTTTTTCTTATCTCATTCCTTTTCTATTTAATTTCCTTACCACACTGTATGCTTTGTGGTATTTATGAGTCTTTGTCATAGTTATTAAATAACAGAATCCTTGTCTTTCCTGGTCGGCTAGTATGAACATTTTTATCTTTACAGCCATTGTTACAGCATTTGTCCCATACAAAAATCTCTATTGCCTGAGCACTAGTGCCTCTGACTTAGAATGCATTCACGTTTGAATAGCACATCAGAGCATCTTTCTCATGCATAACCCAAAAGATAGCATCACAGAATCATTTATGGGCTGCAGGTTTAAGAAAAATAATCACCAGTTTTATCATAGAATCATAGAATGTCAGGACACAATATGTTTGAGGCAGTGAAGGTTTCAAGCACAGAGCTGATGGAATCCTGCGTGCACATTTAAAGGAAAACATCATCCCTGGTAATGTTTGGCATTTTCCAAAGGAGAGAAGGAGAAAGGAAAAGGAAAAGGAAAAGGAAAAGGAAAAGGAAAAGGAAAAGGGAGAATGTAGAAAGGTGAGAAGAATGGGAAGGAGGCAGAATTATAAAACTTTAATAAGAATCTCCCAAGGACAATATTGGAAATATTCTCTGTGAAGCATTTCAGAATAATGAGGCAAATCTCTATTTGTGTTTGTCTCTTCCAGATCGAGTATTTCCTAAGATCAGACACTTGACTTCAATGGGTGACTTTAATCCTGTGCACATCTACAAGCTTATTACAGCAGTTTTTTTGAGGGGCATCTGAACAATTTTATTTTGTTTTATACCACTTCAGAAAAGAAAAACAAACATTGGGATGCCTTAGCTGCTGAATGTGGCAAACTCACGTAACAAACTTGACTATCACTACTTGAGGTCGCCAGGCTTCTGAGATGGCAAATGAACTGAGACTCTTCCTTTCTGGCACAGCTACACACAAACACACCTGTGCACTCACTCACTCACACACCCACACAAACACACATACTCACACACAAATATATATATATATATATATCCAATGGAGGAGTAGATGTACTTGCTATCTAAATGCAGCAAAGCCATGCTCTCCTGCACCATACTGACTACACTTTTCAAAAACATGTGACCTATAAGTCTATTATTCCTTACATAAATCAAAAAGTCAACAGGGGCCAGCTGTAACTTAAAGAAGAGTAAGAATTAAAATGCAACTTTAATTTACATATTCATATTTAATTCTTCTAATGTATCTTCAAAATTGCAAAAAACTTCAGGTATTATTTTAGATTTGCAGAAAATTTATATATATTCTAATAAAATAGTTACAAAAATTTCACGTCTGTCCTTCCTATATCTCATTCTGACATGATTGATAGGTTAGAAGACTCTTATCTCTTATCACACATCCTAGAGTTCACAGACTATGCAGGTCAGAGGAAACGCGGATCTAACGTACTTTGCATATCACAGAAATAAACAAGCATGAAATGCAATGAAATTAGAATCACTCATAACTATGAGGAAACCCAGAAATTTTGTACAGTCAGCATGACACAAATATCTCAAGTTCAACTTTAAAACATGTCTCACAAACTCAGTCCAGAACTGCCGTATTATCCACTAACATTGTGGAAAAGTATTCAATAAAACTGCAAATATCATATTTTTGAGAAGGCGTGCAATATTTTTCTTCCTAAAGATGTGTTCATCCTGTTGTGAAATTGCAAGGAAAGATAGGGAGTATTGATTTAAAGCTCCCAGTGGCAGTCTATTTTCTTGTATGTACATGAACCTTTGTAGTATTCTCCATGTATTTTCAGGATTAGTTTCCAAGGATTTCTGATGGCCTGGGACAAGCTTAACAATTCCACCTTTCAAGCACTTTTACAGACTGAAATTAAAATATGTACACACACAAATACATGCATAGATACACAAGCACAAATAAATAAATAACAACAAAAATTATAAACCCTAGCTTTTTATTGGCTTCCAAATAAAGAGATTTGATAGAAGAAATATTACCTTAATCTCTCCATTTATCACATTTATTCCAAATACACACGCTGCCTCTATAAATACGAAGCTTAAGAGCAAGGAATAGTATAAAGCAATAATAAACTTTCAAAGCTAATGCTGAGACAATTTACATGACAATTTAAAATCTGCCTCCATAGTTATTATGACATCGTGCACTATTCAAAAAGAAGAATTTGAGTAAAATTTTATTGAACCCTCAGTGTTAAAATTGAAGCAATAATGTCTACGAAAGTCTCAGAAAATCTTGTCTTTGCAAAGCATTAACAGAGGGGCAGAAAACCTGTCTGTGTGATGCTACATCGTCTTGCACTGCAATTATGAGAGGGTTTGTTCCTGCAGTCCATCTCTCTCTCTTTCAAAGACCAAATGCGCACTTGGCATTGCATGAGAATTACGCAGTGGCAGTCGTTATTTATGAAACTATTACACAGATGTATTTGGCAACTATCTATTTAATCAATACCATAAATGTAAATGTTGCTCTGAAAAAACCTCTTTAGGAACGAAGGAGAGCTCTTCTACAAGACCACATCAGATAAAAGAAATCATAGCTATAGAGTGTTACCTACACTGTAAATTAATCTTCTTCTAATCCATTGCCAGGTAAACCTCAGAAGAGCTTATGAATTAATTGCAGAGCATTTTGATTCTCTTCCTCCCCTACCTATTCTAAAATAGCAAATCATTCTTCTATGTGACAACAATGAAACAGTTCTATTAAGGGTACAGTTCCTACATACCAAAATCCTCCTTGATTCGTGCAAGGAATGCAGAACACAGGTGATGATGTTGAAGAGGGTGATATAACCCGTTTGGGAACTGATATCTCTAAGAGCCAGTTTCATCTTTTTTGAAATGCATGCCTGTGGAAGTCACTGCACTAGGTCACTGTTTCATCCAGGGACAGCTTTCCCACATGTCTGGGCTGGGACTGCTGGAAAGAAGGTAATGAGGTGAGGGAAGGATGAAGAAAAGCAGAGCAAGGTCAAAAGTTGGTGATGAATATACAGGAGTTAGGTTTGGTTTCCAAAATCAGTTCTCACAGCTACGATCCACAAACATGTCTAATTTAACACCTGATTGATATGAACAACAGGAATTCATGCCAGGAATAAAAGGGGGCTGATGAATATACATTCCTGGAGTTATGTGACATACCTTAAAAATTCCTCTGCTCAGACTGAAGCTGTCTTACAATTGCTGAGCTGATGCTTTGAAGTTAATAAAGGCTCTTATCTTCATCAAACTTATGCTTTGGAACTGCCTGGATATTCCCTTAAAATTCTATTGTAGGAAAGGGGAAAAGAAGGATTTGACAGTAAATAAGGTCAGCACAAGCACAGCTATTCAAAACTATTGAGATTTTTCCTTTTTATTAATTTTTCATTTTTCAATGTCATGAACAGGGCAGGCTGCAAGCAAGAGAAACAGGAACAATGAACATTTTTTGCTTGAGATCTCTTTCACCAATTATGTACCAATGGCTTAGTGATATCTGCAGTCAAATGGCAAACATCCGCCTCCAACACAAGGTTACGTATCAGATTTCTTATCAGAAATGAAACCTACTGATCCAGTAACTACAATTCCTTAAAAAGTGAGCAAGAAGGAAACAAATGAGATAAGGCAGTGCCACAGAATTGAGAACACTGCAAATAGCTTTACCATGATAAGCATAATAAACCATCAGCTAGTAACTGGTCTATATAGTTTTACATATTTTTTAATGTCTTTGTTTAGGTCTCAAAATAGTTTAAGTCTCCTTTCTGAGCAAATTGCTCCCCAGGAACCAGGAGTTCCAGAAGTAAGAATATTCTTGCAATGCTTGCAGTATATTAAAAATAGTGTGAATCTAATATGTAGCTTAGTACAGCCCCAGGGCTACACTTATCAGCCCAAAACACCCTCTTAATGGGGTAAAACTAAGACAGTCTGGCATCACAGCAACAGGCAGCACCAAGAGTGTGGTAAGGGTGTTGCCATAAGACAGGTTATCTGAAGGAAGGCTGTTATACTTCAGTTATTTTAGCTGAGGAATTCAGTAAGACAAATATTATATTAGCACTGCACCTATACCAAGTTGATAGAAAAAAGTTCCAAGAAGGACATTGAGTGAGAAAGCTAAAATGGCAACTTTTATTCTAGCCCTTTCAGCAAAAAAGATTTACAAAAATTATTGATTTTTACTGAGTTCTGCAGAATTTTCTCATGCAATTTGTCAAGAAATAAAAAAGATGAGAATTTTGCTTCATTGGGATTTTCAGACAATATTCAATGTGACTCAAAAGAGCATTTGTACCCATTTGAACTCAATTCAATATCCAAGTGATATGGGAGAACTTGTTACTAATGGAGTGAGAAAATGAATGTATTAGAAAAGAAAAACAGAGAGAAAGGAAATTAAATAGGAGAAGAAAGTGCTGGTTTAGATATTCTGAAGTAACTTGAATCATCTGTGGTGAGAAGTTTCTGATAAGCTAGAGTGAATTAAATAAGCTATCTCACTTTTATTTCTCCATGTCCGTCAACTCAGACTACACCCCGAACCACACGAAAACTATCCATAATGGAGATTTCTGTTGCAAATTATAATAGACATGAACCCAAGACAGAACTGAAAACCAGGAATTACATATGCATCTACAATGATTCTAGAAGATCCTCTAAAGTAATACTTTTGTATATTTTTTGGTATTTGTATATTGTATTCTGTGAATATATTAAAAAGCATCAAGTTACCAGTTTCTAGTAAATTCTTCAGAACATTGTCATAAGTTTTATTAGAAAAACCTGGAGTAACTGCAAAAGCAAAGTTATTAATAAAAACACAAGCTCATTTTTACTGTAGAATTTTATAAAGGAAGTCTATTTTTACTGGAATTTTGCCCAACTCAAACTCATAAAATATTAGACTCATAAAATGAAGCAGATCAAAATCCAACTCCTTTTAAGTTCCCAAATATTGTGAAGTGAGAATGAGTTCAGGGGATTTTGCTGCTAAAGCAAACATTACTTAGATTATTGGTATCATGACTTGGTATATTTACAAACAAATTGTCTGAGCACTTTTTAAGGGAGATGCCAAGCGAGGAGAGGTCGATGAAAACGACTGAAGGCTCAGAAGGAAAAACCAAGATGCAATGATGACTCACAAAACCAGGTCCACTTCCTGATTACAGGTGAGATCTGCAAAACTGGGTGAATTTTCAGAGGCAGATCTGAACCCCCATGGCGGTAATGCTGGAAGTTGCAGGAGGTAATAACACATGCTATAAAGGTGGGTGTTGGGAAGTTGTGAGGGAAATAGCAATTAGATTCAGGATGGGAAAAATGCTGGAGTTATTAAAACTTCAGACCAGATCCTACTTGTTTTCACTTCCTTAAGATTATATAGTGTCAAAACATAAAGGCAAACAGGAAATCAAACATTTAATATTCAGAGCATTCATCAAACACCATATCTCTTACAGGTAATCAGGGGGATGCTCATGAAGCCAATAAGCTCCTGTCAGTTCTCTGTCTTCCCCCTGCATTGCTGTTTGCTCTTAAGCAGGGAGAGAGAGAAAATTTACTCCCGAAAAACCACTCATGCCAGTAAGCTCAGCTCATGTGAAGTATGGTTCTGCCGCCTTGGATGGTTTTGATGGAAGTTTATGTGTAATTAAAGATGAATCTCATTAGATACACCTTTGATTTTGAGTTTCAGGAAAAAGAGCTATAAACAGAAATTAATATCGATACTGAAACCTTACATATATATATATATATGCAAAACTGAGACCTGCTCCTCAGGTATTTCTAAAATCTGAAGCTCCAATTCCCTCTCTTTCTGAGGCAGCAAAAAACAGACAGCAGGCTACTCTCAGCATATGGAAGTTCAATCAAGAGAGAAATGGCTTTTTGACATATTCCTCTTCTAATTGCTTCAAAATTTTGCAACTGATTGAAAATTTTGCTGAGATCCAAGTTCCCAGCACAAGATCTCAAGAGAAAAACAGTTTACATTTACGGTCCTAATATTTGCTTCTTCTAAATCTTAGCACGAAGGTTTTTCTTCCTCAATGTGAAGCTCATGAAGAAAAGAAAAACACTGGGTTGGATTATATCACCAGAAGATTCATTTATTCAAATGAAATCCTCAGCTCAATCTTCAGGGCAATTTTCTTTCTGATTCATAAACTTTTCAGAATGATCAGAAAGGAGGCTTTTGTGTGAGAATTTTCACAAAAGCAGAAACTGAGATGACAAAGAAGTGATGGGAAAAGTATCAGTGAAGTTTAGTGCTGAATAAAGGAAAACCAGTTTCTAATTTAACTATAAAATTGAATGTTAATATAATTATAGGCTGTTTATATAAATGGACAGTTTATAGGCTGCCCTTTCATTTCTGATTTTGAAAAACAGAGATCTTAGACAACTCCAGTTGCCAACAACAAAAAAAAAAAAAAAAGAAAAAACAAATGCATCCAGAAATCTTGGTTGAGATCCTTAACCCCTTAAAGATTTTTTCCTGCACAGCACACATAGTGAATTTCATAGTAGAAGTGCAATTTCTAGATGAGGAATACCTAAGTTTAAGCCTGTGCATTAGAAATGAACGACAGCAGCAATTAACTGGGGAAAAGTCTGAGAAGTCAAACTCGCTCCATTCAACACACAGAAAATAACAGGCATTAGGCAGGACATAATTGCACAGGGTAATGGGGGAGTAGAAGATTAAAACCCCAAATCCCAGTGTATCAGGGAGCACAGGATAATAAGTTAGGCATTTCCAGGAAGGGTTTGGGTTCAGCCAGGCTCTCTGAACTGAGTGCAGTCAGTCTGTTGGATCTAGCTGCCACGGACCCAGGGAGCTTTTGCAGCTCAGTAAGTTGTGCCCTACGAGGGTTTACTAGCTATGAGGGTTTCTTAGCTACAGAGAAATACAATCCAAATCCCAAAAATCATTTTGGGTCAGGGATAGTTAGCCTATTCAGAGCCCAATGAGTGGAAGGATGCACAGGAGAGTTTTCCAGCTGGCTCTCTGTAAGCATCATCTCATCTCTAACATGGCACATTAGACTCATTCCCAGCCGCTACAACAGAGCCTGGCTGCTGAAAAGCCTCCCGTCCATGCTTAGGCAAGAGATTAGACGTGGCATGACTTGGACTAGAGTTGCGTACCTAGGCTCCTACGTCACTGTACTTCACTTCAGGGGTCCCACAGCCACTATTTGTAGGCAGATATTTTATTGTTGGAAACAATATGATGCATACGTATTGTCTTCATTAAATATTTTATTGGCTCTAAGGGTTGGGAGGAAGCCTGCTGGGCCCATAACCCAGAGGTCAATGGATTTTGGGGCCTGCTTCCTCTTCATCCCTTGCTAAGTGAACGGATTTTGTCTTGCTTTTCTCCTCCTGCCCCTGAGGGTGCTGTATAGTATCAAGCAGTGTCTGATAAATAGTAGCCAGGGCCCAGCATACCGCATAACTTTGTGCCTCTTTTGAGCTGTCAAAGTCTTTTTCTTTTAAATATTCTGCCACTTTATCAGGGTCCTGTATCATGGGTGAACTTCCAAACCACTGGAGAAGAATAATCCTTCAAAAGATGGTCCATTTTCTCCTACCTTCTGTGCCATTCACAACTATCCACCCTCAGGGCAGATCTTTGAAAGTCTTTCCTAAAAATCTCTTTTGTAACTCTAAACATGGTGTGAACAGCACTGAAGAGACTTGGCAAAGCTAGCAACAAGAACATGCTTTCCTTAACATCTTAGAGAAATTCTAAATCCTCAAAAGCTGTTATAACAAACCTGAAGGAGAGAAAGTGGGGGAAAACCTGGGGAAAAGTGTCCTCCCCTGTTTCCCCCACTATTATTAATGGAATCTCAAAGGTAGTGCCCCCGGTAAGGGTAGGAAAGCAACACTGCATACACATCCCAAATGACCCTCACTGCCCTTGATATTACCATGGCATAAGCTGATATCTCACGGTACATCAACAAAGCAATCCTGATCCCTCTCCCTGCTCTGAAAAAGAGCACCGTGATGGGCACACAGCGCATATATGGAAACATACACAGGGTTGGGTACCGCAACCATCTGAACAGACCAAGCAACTTTATGACCAGGGGCTCTGGATATAAGACAACAAATGCTTAGATGGAATTTGTTTCCAATCCGCTCTGGTCAAATCTGTTGTTATCTCTTTGAGCCCCACATTAGGGGCCAATTAAGGTTATCATGGTTTAGGAATGGTACTCCCCAGTTCAGTGTTCCCTTCCTCCCTGTAGCAGGCAGCAGAGAACTGGAGGCACAAATGGTAAAGGTCACGTGTTGAGATAAGAACAATACACTGGAAACATCAATGAGATAAGGAAACAAACAGTAACAGCAAAAATGTTAATTAAAAAAATGTACAAAAGACAGACTGATATTCACATGCAAAAATGCTCACCCCAGAACTCAACCCAAATACAGCCACAGATCACAGAATCATAGAATCAATTAGGATGGAAAAGACCTTTTAGATCAAGTCCAACCTATGACCTAACAAGATTTTGTCAAGTAGACCATGGCCTTAAGTGTCACATTCATTCTTTTTTTAAACACGCCCAGGCACAGTGACTCCACCACCTCTTTGGGCAGCCCGTTCCAAAGCCCAATAACCCTTTCTGTGAAGAACTTCTTCCTTATGTCCAAACTAAACTTCTGTATAGGGCTTGTGTTTCAGACCCTTCACCAGCCTTGTTGCCCTCCTCTGGACGTGTTCAAGAATCTCATCATCCTTCCTAAACTGAGGGGCCCAGAACTGGACACAACACTCGAGGTGCAGCCTCACCAGTACCAAGTACAGGAGAAGAATGACTTCCCTGGTCCTGCTGGACACACTATTCCTGATCCAGGCCGGGATGCCATTGGCCTTTTTGGCCACCTGGGCACACCACTGGCTCATCTTCAGTCGGCTGTTGACCAGTACCCCCAGGTCCCTTTGTGCCTGGCTGCTGTCCAGCCACTCTGTCCCCAGCCTGTAGCGCTGCAGGGGGTTGTTGTGGCCAAAGTGCAGGACTCAGCACTTGGACTTGTTAAACCTCATGTTGTTTGATTTAGCTCATCTATCCAGCCTGTCCAGGTCCATCTGCAGAGCCCTCCTACCTTCCAGCAACACCACCCTGGCTGTTCCCTCTGGACTGGCTTGGGGTCAGTGTTACCCCACCGCTCCATGTGCTTGTTCGACCAGAAGGAATCCCTTCTCCCCACCCCCAGCAATGACATGAGGTTGTACAAAACAACCTCGATGTCCTGGCCATGTCCCTCCTGGCTACTGCAAAAATTAACACTGTCCTGGCTGGGACAGGACACTGGCATGATTAACTCAAAGCTTGGATGACTAGCAGTTTACTGTGTCTTTCTGTGACTTCCAAAAGCCTTTGTATTTCTTACGGCATCACATCTCTGTGGCTAGGGAATGGAGACAGATGGTTGTGAGCAATCATCTTGGCCATGATGCACAGGCTCAAAGTTTTTATCCAGTTGCCACACACAACTCATCACACTTAGCTTCTCTACTTTCCAAAAAATTATATAGACAATTTGTGAAGATTGCAAAATTAAGCCCTCCCTAGCAATAAGAAAATGCCTGAAGTGAATTACTCGGAACAGAGTCTCTTCCTCCAAAGCTGTATGAAGAGTCATGCACACACTGCTAATAAATGATGGACAGTTAATATGACAACAAGTTGAAAAATGGATATTTCTACAAGTTTTTAAATATCATAGGGAGCTTAATTCAATCACTTTATTTTCTAATATATATTTACAAAAAGGTCCTTATATTATTTGAATGCATATCTTAGGAAACATATGCTTCATTAAAACGAATAATATATGGAGGAATATATGAAACACAGAGACATGCCTCAGATTTGTTCAAAGCTCTTTCCTTCTCTGTCACTACAAGATGTTGTGCAGAGACTGTAAAAGACCTAAAGCTTTACATTCCCCTTGTGGGAATATTGCAGCATCAATTTCCTAGCAAATTCTAGCCTCTCACACTCACAAATCTGACCAAAAGATTCTTAGATTGCAGGGTATTAAAGTGTGCAAGTTTTTAAAATAATTTTTATTTCTTGATGGCTGTGATTTTTGTACATGCTTGTATATATGGGAGTGTATACGCATATATGGAGGTGTGTGTGAGTGTGAGTGTGTGTGTATTTCATTTTTTTAGTAAGTGTGGTATATATTAAGAACCATGAATTTAAAGAATTTCTTTTGAGACCTGTATTTCCTTTTGCTGATGATTGTTCCTTATCTCAGAGTGCACAGAATGCTGTTGGCTGAATTGAAGCTCCATTGAGTGAAACAATCGGATTCAACCAAGAAGAGAAGAAATATGATCCTCTTAGTGGCATTCACTAGCACAGGAGAGAAGTGCTTACCTTGTGATGGTTATTGGCAGTTTGTACAAATGATAGTGCACAGGGGTTTAGGTTAACCTGTTTAGTTTTACATGACCTGAGATATTAAAAATATCCTTATTCCGAAAGGCTGCCAGGCAGTAACTCAGCATGACAGAAATTCTGGAGGCAGCATCATGAAATGGCATACACTGTTATTGAATTTTAGTATTCAGTGAATATTGGTCATGATGTACAATAATTTTGAAAAATCAGCATTTGTAATGGGATTCTCTTATCTCTGAAAAGCATTTCTGACATTCAGTAGTGCATCACAGATTTGATTTATAATCTTTTTCCTGGTACATATTCCAGTTGCATAACAATATGCTGAGATTCTGACATACTGCCAGTTCTCGCTCCTTAAAGAAGCGGTAACCCTAACAATAATGATTGGAAAACTAAGAAATGAACAAACAAAGCAAACTTTTCTGATTAAAGCAATACACCCATGTGACAGAGGCTCAGATATATCAGCCAAAGACAGTGCAGCTGCAGCTTTTGCATTGGTATTTTTTAATTTGTTCAGAAATCACCTACTTGCACTTCAGTGCCAAAGACCTTGTGAGTTCAATATTTATAAGCACATCTCTGAGCACCTTACCTCAAGTCTCTACATTTCCAAAGCTTCCAAACATTTGTGGGCCATTTGAACTTTTCAATTGGTATGCTGGACATATTATTCCTTGCCTCTTTATTGTTTTAGGTCTGTTAGATCTTCAGGCTGCTGGGAGTTATGCTTGTCCTGTGCTTCTATTGTTTTGAGTGAGTTTTGTTGCATATGTTCATTATTCATACACTGAATGCTAAATACAAGCTGAATACAAGAAGCTAAACTGGTTTGATTTCTTGTAGATTACTGCAATAAATTCATATGAGGGGTTTAAGGGGGTTTTTTAATATCTGTTCTGAGACAGCACTATTAAAGCAGGTCCAAAGTGGTTTAAATTTCCACCTACCTTTAAGAATATGAGAAAAAAATAATTCTTTCTGAGTCAGGCAATATACTCCTTTTCCTTGTGTGTAAACTAAGTGAATGCAATGTATTGGGTGAATGGCTCATCCCTGAGAACACTGGAACCTAAGCCAGGCAGCAACTCCCTGCTTACCAAATCTGTGTTCACACCATTAAAAATTTTAAACTGAACTCTGGGTGCTCTGTAAATATTGTAAGTGTTGAAGTGGAATTTGGGGCACTGGTTTTAATTTTTAAAGTACCCTCTAAATTTTTATCTCTGTCTGCCTGACAAACTTCATATTTCCTTGCACAGAAGTCAGGAGAGATCTAAGAGCTGAAACTCTGCTAATTTACATGAGAGGGAAGTGTTAGCAGGATATTTTTTTCTCCAAAGGCTGGCTTTTTTTTGATACTCTCTTCAACCAAAATATTGTCGTTGAATTCAAATGAGGTCCAGATTTCACACTTACAATCTAAAACATGCCTTTTTCCTAATTTCACTCAGCTTAGATTCACTGGCTGTGAAAACACTCCAGACCGTGTAATTCCTCCTAAGAAATGAAATGTAATGTGGATGGAGAAAGTCTGTGCTCATCACTCAGGAAGCAATGAAAAGTCTATTTGATTACCAGGCTGATAGTGCTTTATATCCATTGCATGTATTATGGACTCAAACAAACCAAAAAAGGAAAAGATGAGCCAGGTATATATGAAGAGAAATGTAAGAATTAGAACAGTACTACACACTACTCTCAAAGACTGAGGCAAATGAACCTGCCTGCATGGATCTCACAGAATCCCTATACAACAAAAATCCCTGGTTTTACCTGAGAAAACAGGAGGCCAGCCTTATTGATAGTAAACGTGCCAAGCCCTGGGCAGCACACAATGAGTATACAGATTGCAGTAAAAGATCAAGGTGTTTACTTAATGATTTCTCAAAGATATTGAATATATGAGGTAGGAATGGAGGTTTTTTGTGCTGTTAGATAATAAGCATTCAACTTCATCTTGTGTTGCTTTCATCTGCGTTTTAATATAGCAGTTTCCATTCTTCCAAAGGAGAACTGGAATTACTTTGTGCCGCTAGTACTATTCAGGAAGGTTAACACAGTTTTAATGCTCAAACTCTGGTTTTCAATATATGATGCACCACTGTATCTTGTAGTCTTGTATTACAGGGTCCATAACTGATAGAAAAAGTCCATGTCAATAATAAATTATGGGATTTTTTAAATTGATGTCTTTTTCATAGTTCTTTGTGGACTGAGAATTAGCAACTTTATTATTTTTTTCCTTTGTATAGGGAAAAAAAAATCATTAAGCCAAAATGTATGGATGACTATTTTCTGTGGGTTTTTAAAAATTACATCTCTCTTTGCAAGCCTGCTTGAAAATAACTTCTGTGAGAATTTAGGGGACATAGAAAGATAAAATATTATTCACATGCAGTCCTTATTAAATCATTCCTTATTTACGCCTTTCATCAGCATTAAATACAAGTGTGCAAAATGTCAGGTCTAGAAGTGGCTAAAATTTTCTAGCAAATGAAGTAATTAGTAAATGAAAAATCTTAAAACTTTTTCATCACATTAATTAAAAGAAGCAGTTAGTAGTGATTCATACAAGGATGCATAGTGGAGCACATAGATTGAACCTTTGAAGCTGCTATAAAAGGTAAAGAAGATCATTCAAAAATCAAAATAAAATTCAATCAGCAGCAAACTCCATAGAGAAATTGATTTCCAAAATATACTGGCATCTGTCATTCACATCAATGGCAAGTCTCCCATGGGCTTCAAACAGAATATCATCAATCAATCCTATGGGAAACTCAGATTATCAGAAAAACCATACCTCATCTTGGAGTCCACACAGTTTTCAACCTTGATTTATGCTACATCTGAGTAAAGGTGTAAGCACACCACATCTAAGTAAAGGCGGCACAGTTCTTTCTTTCTGCAGAGCTAGATTCTTCATTAACATACCCATATATGAGTGAACTGCATAAGGAAAACACTTCAGTTTTGATAAAATAATCAATCCTGTTCTTCTTGAAACTCAGCCTGCCAGCAATTTCTCATAACCACATGGAATTACTTTATTTTTCTTTGTAGTCAAATCAGTTAAAGTATTTTGAAGGGTATATCGCTTTCTATTTGATCAGTTTAATTTAAATCTACAAGATGCCCTCAGAGAGCTCATCAAAGGATATAGATATTTCAGTAGATTATTTTCTTTTCACTGACAGCAGCTCTAAAAGGTAGTGAACATTATTTACTTAAAAAGAAATGGTTTCCCTAATGCAATGATTGCTGGAAGAATCATTAGTCACAACAGAAGTTCAATGACTCAGTTAAATATATGTCTTATTTTATAATTTATAGGTCTTTTTACCGTGCAGGATCCCTTGGGTCAAGTTTATGAGAAACAAAAAGGACACAAAAACCTAAATAATATTCAATATATAATGAACATGCAAATTAACTGGAAAATCGCTTTCTCTTAATTACCAATTTTTACATAATGACCCAATATCTCTTTGGTCTCTCCTAATACACAAAGAGATAGCACACTGTGGATGTTTCTTAAGTGGCAATTACAGCTCTGACTTAGTAGGTACAGTTTATTGAAAATATGCCAGCATTTAGAGACTTCTTCAGACTGGGTTACATTTCTGCACTGACTTTATTTTTCTTTATTTATAAAATCATGTTGTCATTTACAAGCTGAATCACACCTCATCTGCCTGATGTAAGCTTTAGGAAAAACTCTGCTCTAGTATCCTGGCATACAAAGCTTGGGATACTCTGCCTAAACACAGAATGAAGAGATTTTTATTATCAGAGAAATTGAGAGTATTCATTTCCTAAACCATCTATGTTATAAACATTCAGATTATTATATTCTTCATTAAACAATCCTCCAAGCCATTTTGAATGTAAATATTATTTACGTTTATGTTAATCTTATCAGGATGTCCACAATACCTGAATATAAATCAAAGCACAGATTAAAATGGAAAAAGCTGAGTTGCATTGGTACTTGAGCAAGCTGAAAAGCCTGTGATATTATTTAAAATGAGCTGGCTATTAAGCTGAACTTATTAGATACCCTTTTGAAACTAATTTCCTAATTGCATTTTTTCTTTCCTATAATTTGTTTCATTTAATATTCATTGGCCTTATTGTTACCATCTTTCATCTAGTCTATCATTTGAGGTTCACTGACCATAAGGTTCTTTCCAATTATTTGATCTATCCATACAAATATATGGTTTTGGTACTTAATTTCTGGCATGTCACCATTTTTTAAATGTTATGTTAAAATGTGATGAAATGTGATCATAATGAAGTCATGTATTGTGCAATTGAAATACAAGTTCTCAACTCAAAAATCTTGATTACAGCATTATGTGATTGAGATTGACATGGTTGCTTTGAAATTTATCGGCTCAATTTTCAGTCATATCATATTTATATTCTTCTAAAATCTCATCACTCTGGATTTAGAAATAGGCAGGTTTTGTTTACATACCTTGCTAACTTCTCTGTCAAATCCTTCCCTGTTTTGTGATGCTTTTGTCAACACCACAAAAAGTAATTTTTCATGCTCTCTTAATAACTTTCCTTCTTAAAATATTTTGCCTAATAATCATTTTTGTTATTTATCTGATTAACTTAATTCAGTTATATGTATGCATACATATGTGTACAGTATTAAAAAGTGAACTTTCTGTTTGGGTCTTTGTGCTGGTTTTGGCTGGGGTAGAGTTAATTTCCTTCTCAGTGGCTGGTATGGGGCTGTGTTTTGGATTTGTGCTGAACACAGAGCTGGTAACACAGAGATGTTTTTGTTATTGCTGAGCAGGGCTTGCACAGAGCCAAGGCCTTTTCCACTTTTTGTGCTGCCACACTGGTGAGGAAGCTGAGGGTGCCTGGGAGGGTGGGAGGAGACACAGCCCGGACAGGTGACCCCAACTGACCAAAGGGATGTTCCAGACCATGTGACATCATGCTCAGTATATAAAGAGGGGGGAAGGCGGAAGCAGGGGGCATTTGGAGTGATGGTGTTTGTCTTCCCAAGTTACACATGATGGGGCCCTGCTCTCCTGGCAAGGCTGAACACCTGCCTGCCCATGGGAAATAATGAAACAATTTCCTGTTTTGCTTTGTTTGCTTGCATGGCTTTCTCTTTTCCCTATTAAACTGTCTTTATCTCAATGTATGATTTTTCTAGCTTTTACCATTCCAGTTCTCTCCCCGATCCCACTGGTGGGGCAGTGAGTGACCAGCTGTGTGGGGCTGGGCTTCTGGCTGGGGTTAAACTATGACAGTCTTAGAACTCTGGGATACACTGTCTATCATTAACTGTACTTATAAGGGTCAGAGCGGTGACAGATGACCCCTCCCAGCCTGCTATTTGTCCTGAAATGGTATTTGAGATGAGATTTCTGAAATATGGAAGTATGTTTCTAATTTGTTTACTGCTGAAAGGTATATTCAAAAAGTATAATAGAGGTATATTCTTGAAGTAAGCTCCTTTCTTAGAAAAAATAATCATTTAAGAAACCCAAAATTTCCATGGGAATAAATTGTTTCCAGTTTCAGGGAACAAAACTATACAAAAAAGACTTCTAAAACTAAAATAAAGCTTTCTGGTTTTCAGGTCTGTTTGATTTAACTGGTTGGGTTTTACTTAGATTAAAATTTTACATTGTTGAATTGGGTCTCTTTCCTCAAATAGGAATCTTTTGTTCTAGTCAGTCCAGGATAGAACAAATTTAGAGATGCTTGAACATATTCATATTTTGAGATAGGGATACTCATACCTGTATTTGCTAGGCAGCTTCACGAACCATTCCTTCTTACAGCCTTTATGAGATCATTCCAAACACATGGAGAATAACTGCTAGTATCATTTTTAGGTGGGCTGATGATCTTTCATCCTGTCATGAACAAACCCTTGTACAAGGCTTTGTGTGAGGTAAAGGTTTTCTAGAAGTATATTCATGTTAGCCCAGAAGTTTAATATATATTTAAAAAAATACAGGGTAGCAACAACAGGTTTTCATGCTTCTAGCATTGGGTAAATTTGCTACCTAGAAAGAAACACACTGGAATTCTAAGGGTGCCTTTCATTTTGCCTGAGAGAAAGAGACAGAGAGATGGAGCATCCATACACACCCCAGGAACAAAAGAATGGGATGTGACTGCTTCAAGACTCCTGAAGGCAGATTTCCTTTTCTATAAGAAGTCTTTGCAGGAGATTCAAGGTCATGTGTCCCAGGTAATAAAGACAACTGTTTAACCACTGCTTTGTTCTCTAACACTTCCTTTGGCAAATTCAATCCTGTGGTGACTGAAATAAGGCATATTAGGAACTGCAAGCACAAGTTTTATCTTGAAACAAATATGGTATGGACACATGACAAAAAAATTTAGCAGTTCGTTCTGACAAGCACAAGTAAGTACAATATAGCTGGTTTAAGTTCTATTTTTTTAGCCCAGAATGAATGCTTCTCATGCTTTTTATTAAAAAATTAAGACATTAATCTAAACCAGTGATTTAATATACATTATCTGCGTATGTATCTATGCTGCCCAAGACATCAAGAGGCGATAAATCTCTTGGTAAAAATTAAAATCCCAATAATAAGGGTTTATTTAATATTATGTGCTCCTAAATTAAGAGGAGACTATTTTTGTTTGGGCACTGAGGTTATGTCTTCACTATTCATTAAAAGCAGCCTAAGAAATGTGCTTCACAAAGCTGCCTGTGATGTTTGTGGCTGACCAGTAAACCTCTGCAGTGGAGGAGGGCTCAGAGGAGGTGTGTGGGTGAAGCTCTGGGAACATGCAGTGTGTGACTGACCACTACTCTTGTAAAGGAAGCTGTCTTGATCTCAGCACAAAGGGGACCAAAGGGTGCTACTAAGTGTACCTTACATCTTTATGGCTTTCCAGCATATTTTACATTCCTCTGCTAAATCAAAATTTTTCAGACAAGTAAACATGATATCTAACATTTCAGCCTCCATATGTGGGTTGTGTACAAAATCCTGGTCAGAGAGTATTGTACTCACACAAGAGTGCTCGCAGATATGACAGTGGGTAGCAAACAGACAACCGGTCCAAGTGAGCGCAGCAGCATCGTAACTACTTAGTACTAAAAGCAGTTCTTTCTTAACAACCTTATAATCTAAAGAGAGTGACCATCAGCCATATCTCAACCATGTATTACAGTTCTAAGGAACAAATCAACTGTCAGTTTGGTCCTGAGACCTGAGTCCTTCCACTAAAGCACACTATCATCGAATGTAATCAGTGAGATTCCCTCTTCTTCATTTTTATACACCTATGTTGTTTCTTGCAGGAGTTCATGGAAGTCAGCTCAAGTGGAAGGATATGCTAAGTCATGACAGAACATCCTTACTGGGTTTGCATGGCCAGGCTTTGGTAGCGGAGCGGCTACAAGGGTGGCTTATGTAAAAAGATGCCAGGAGCTTCCTCCATGTCCAGCAGAGGCAGTGCCAGCTGGCTACAAGGCAGACACACTGCTGACCTAGGCTGGGCCAGTTAGAAATTACGGTAATACATCTGTGACAACTGATTTAAGAAGAAGGAAAAAAGTTATTGTGCAAATGTAATTGAGGCCAGAGAAGCAGGATGAGAAGATGTGAGAGGATCAACTCTGCAGACACCAAGGACAGTGAAGAAGGAGGTGCAGGAGGTGCTGCAGGCACCAGATCTGGGATTCCTCTGGAGGCCGTGGTGAAGACTATGGGGAGGCAACTGTGTCCCTGCAACCCATGGAGATCCACGTGGATGCAGAGATCCACCTGCAGCCCAAGGAGGAGCCCCACACTGGAGCAGGTGGATGCCTGGAGGAGGCTGTGAACCCATGGGAGGCCTGTCCTGGAGCAAACTTCTGGCAAGGACCTGCAGACCCATGGAGAGAGGAACCCACACTGGGGCAGGTTTCCCGTTAGGACTGTAGGACTCATGACCCATGCTGGAACAGGCTATTCTTGAAGGACTGCACCACATGGAAGAGTGACCCACATTGCAGCAGTTTGTGGACAACTGGTTCTCGTGAGATGGATTCACATTGGAGAAGTTCATGGAGAACTGTCTCCCATGAGAGAGACCCCATGGTGGAGCAGGGGAAAGACTCCTCTCCTGAGCAGCAGCAGAAACAACCTATGATGAACTGGCCATAACCCCCATTCCCTGTCTCCCTGTGCCAATGTGGGAGAAAGACACGGTAGCACAGGGAGACACTGGGCTGGGAAGTAGGGAGGGGTGGGGAGAAGGTGTCTTGAAGGTCTTACTTTGCTTCTCATTATCCTGCTCTGATTTTCTTAGTAATAAATGTAATTAATATTCCAAATTCGAGTGTATTTTACCTATGAATCCAGAACAAAGATGAAAACTTGATGACATTCTTGAAAAAGCACCAGCCAGAAGGAAGGTAAGAATGAGCATGTATTTCTGTGATTAGGATGCTAGAAAAACTAAGGTAAACCCTAAACTTGCTCCAAACCAGGAGAAGAGAAGCTTTTAAGTCTGCCATGTCTCCAGGAAGAAACTTATTTACCAGGTCAGTGGCTGTTCTGAAAGAAGGTACCATCAGCCTGTACACCTGGATGTTGCACCACTTTCTGACTGCTCAAATAGCTTTCCTTCAGCCATGCTGTGGGCCACCTGAGCAAAACTTCACTCAGGACAGTTGGGATCCTCATGTCAAGACAGCTACACTTCCATATGCAAAGCCTTTCAGATGAGCCCTCCCTCTGCCATTTAATGTGAACACCAGGAATGTCAATGGAACTGTTCCAAGGTAGAAGACATACCTGAGCATTTCTGCTCATCTCTTCTGGCCGCAGTCACCATCACTCTTTCCAGCAGTATAACTGTGAAGGGAAGTGATTAAACATGATAGTCTTTCTAATTAGGCTATAAAAGCCACTTAAGCAGCATAGATGTCCTCAGTTTGCTGTGCACATTTCACAATCATCAAACCAAGAAGTAAGAGTTCACTCACAGATGAGAAATTTAAAAAATGCAGTTATATTGCTTGACCTATCATCAATATTAATTTTCACTTTCCCAGTTTGCATTAAAAAAAGGAAATAGATATATAGTATACCCTTGAGACGAATAACTCCTGGGACATATTTGTATACAAGCTGTACATTAGGCTAGCTCCTAAGTCCTGTAGAAACATTGCTATACTGTGTATGTATGACATGAAAATGATTGATCTGGCCTTCAGAGTATACGTGATTAATTGTACAAGTCAACAGTTATTTTGGACAAAGAGGGTGTAAACACTTAATAAGAATGTTTTTCTCAATTATTATTTGCAATGGTCTCACACATCAGCCTGTGGCAGTAGTTGTTCCTTTCGAAACTTGCAAGAGTTGATTCTTAGGTTTATTCTAAACTTCTTTGCTGACAGCACTTGAAAGGAGATTTGTTTTTTTCTGACATGCTAGCAGGAGCATGCATTATGTAGGGTGACTTTAATGGCTATTTCTGCATTAAAACATTCACAACATATTGAGTAAGGGAGAAAGGAGGGAATGGCAGTACTTCGTGAATCTCAAAACATAGCAGCTTGAATATTTGGGAACTTCTAAAATGTTTATCCTTCTAAGCAGGGACTTGTACAGAGAGAAGTCAGATAGAATCTAGGGTCTAATTTATTTCATTTTTTCTATTAAAATTACTTCTAAAATTCAGCTGTGCATCTTCCATTGAGATAAACATTTTTTTTCAAATTAGATATCACCATTTAGAACTCTGTTTTATTTCCATATGTATGTATATATCATTCCTCTCTGTGTGTATAAACATTTCTTGCTTTGTGCTCCCCCTCTTGACTTCTGCAGCAAACTGTTGCCACTTTGGCTTATGAATTAGTGCAACACATGTTAGTGCCATCAGCTAGAACTTGTGCTACAAGGGGTTTTACTTATTTTTAGATGCTGTCTCAGCCAGATTTTCTGACCTCGTCAGCTTTTGTATCTCTAAGAAAGAGGGGCAAGGTACAACACCACTTGGGTCATACTCATCAAATATATTTATTGGAGTTGAGAAATTCCTTCAAAGAGGCATAGAAGATCCAACACTATTTCTAGTATAGCCTTAAATATATAAAAAATTAACCAAACTTTCTGAAAGTAAGTTAATTTGAAAAAAAATCACCTTTTAGACACAATCATGTTAATGGCCAAGTGCAAATTAGGATCAGCCACAATTTGAAGTAGTTTCTTTTCTAGATTCTTTCTAAAACAATTGTGGCCATGCTTCCAGGCAGTGATTGTATAATCACAGACCGTACAATGAAGTTCAGGTTACCCTTAAAATAACAATTCCAGCAGATCAGACAGGTAGATTAGGATCTGTTTAGGAGACAAAACACAGAGAATTTAAGATGGAGCAAGCCAACAGCTTTGTTAATATACAGCTCCAATAACTGCTGGAGATGACATCTACACTGTACAGATCACTCTTCTTTCTAATTAAATCAGAACTCAAAAAAGCAAGAAATGCTTTATTGAAGCTGTAATTTCTATAAATCAAGTAGTCTGCAACCCTTCTTGTTTCCATGGCAATAGGCCTGTCATAAGGACGTTCATTAACTGCAGCTGTTATCACTGCAGGTACACCAACCTCACATTGCAAAATACCTGTTGTAAAGTGCAGTCTCAATTAGATCCCAAACCTATTAATGGACATTTCCCCATACTATAAAATACTGAAGTCCCAGGAGTGTTCCCAGCTTGTGCTTCTCAGGACCTCTTTAGTCTGGTTGAGTTTTCACAGTGTTTTTCCTGTCCTTTGCCCTGGTAAGTCAGTTTGCAGGTTCTGTCACCCACAGACACTTGATTTTTGCAGGAGCAAAATAGTCTTTAGCAATGTTTCAGCCACAAATGGAGTAATCAGTTGGCTCTCAGCCCCATGCATGGGACTTTTATCCTCAGTGGTATGCTTTTTCTATCCTTTTATCAGCACCCTGAAATGGCATCACTTCACGGTAGCTGTTCTGTTCCTGGAGCTTGCATTTTAGTGCCTAGCTAGAGGTAAGCATGAATTCTTCAGAGTTAGCTTGAAGAATATGCAAAAATGAGAAAATGCCCACCTCACAGTTGTCATTGGCGATGACTTTGGCCATGAAAAATACGGCAGTGTTGATGTCTTATTTGCAAGGTGGAAATCCTCATGTCTGAAATAAGGGCATCACAAATATCACTTAAAAGAAAATCAAACATGTTTTCCTTGTCTATTCAGATTCACCTAATGGGACTGAGTATTTTCATCAATACCTTCAGAACTCTGTCAGTCCTCTTATTTTTCAGCTGTTGCACATCACCATTGCTTTGACAACAATTCCAAGGAAATCAGATTAAATGTTTCCATTTTAAAAGTACCATTCCACAAATTTCTTCCACTGCTTAGCATTTTATTCCTTGTAGGAGTTACATGGCAGTTACACAGCCTCCCATTTTAAAATGTTCATACAAGCTCTTCCAGTTTCCCACTGGAAAATATTCATTTCACTGATCCCTGAAGTACAATGTAGATCTGACTTTCTGTGAGCATAAAGGACATTAAATATCTCTAAGTAGTGAAATATGTTTATTACATCTGCCAGTTTTAGATTTATCAGTTTATCAATCATTTAAATTTTTTCAACTTTTCCACAAAAATTTGGGTTATATCCTGATCTGTAACATATCTACCATGACCACCAGAGTTAATTGTTGTATTTAAAACAGATTTATTATACACTCTGGCTCTTTTATTTGTATTTATACAGCACAGGATACAATGACCTCTGCAATGAATGACAAGAAAATTCAAGTGAATGCTTTATGATACTGTCTTCTGCAAAGCAGGTGTGCTATATTGCTACAGAACAGGTTGTAATGGAAACCCATCAACTCACCTTCATAAACAGAAACACAAGGTAGTAAATAAATTCAATTATTGTTGGGCTTGCAACCTCAGCCTTTAATTTACTACACGAGTCAGCTACAGAAAACACTTCCATCAAATATATTCAATGTTAATCAGAAACTATGAGCTCCTTTGGAGAAGAATCATTTTATATCTTCTCAAAGTTTTATTAATGAAGCCTTCCTGGTTTCATATAGGATCATGAAATATAGTTCTCAAGAGACATGCTACATGAACTTATGCAATTCTAAAATATAGTGAAAGTGTAACAGTTAAATCACAAAAGGATGCCACATCACTACCATGCTGCGCAATGGAAGGCAAAATAGAAATACAAGAACCCTCTTCCCTTTTCTGCTGGAAACCTGTTACAGAATCAGTTTCACAGGAGATTAGGGAAAAGCAGGGCTAACTGAATTACCAAAATACACTGAATTCCCATTCTCTCAGTGGAAAGCCCCAAGGCTAAATACTGTCTGCAACAGAGAGCAGGGCCATTTATATCTCACTGATCCTTTGCCCCAGCCTTGGCCCCATCGATGGGCTACTGTAATTAATCCAAATCCCAGGGGAGCTCTGTACTGGATAAGGTAAGTGCAGCCCGTGTCCTTTGGCCACTCCTCCCCTTTGGCACGGCATGACCCGTCCCTCCTGACCTAACTGTGTCAGGAAACTGGATGTTATTACTTCTCTTTGGTGTGATACAAAGCAATAAAGAGAAATGGAGAAAAAAATGTCTTTTATGCCAGCCGCTCAAAAACATTCAATTACGATAAGAAAAAAATGTTCCCAAAGAAATTTTGATGCAGAAAGGTGGAAAAGCTCACAAATTTGTTAGAAAAAGAAGTAATCAATATAAATGCATTTGTGTTGAAAGACTGAATGCTATTACCTCTCTCTGTCTCTATTTGTTACAAAATTGCCTCAGAACAATAACAGTAAACAAAATACTACATCAATAAGCTTTTAACATGCAAATCAGTTTTTAAAATAAAGTTAATTTAATATTTGATTGCATTATTTATTCATCATCTACGACCCACCCTTGTGGGGAAACATTACCTCCTTGTTAATCAAAAATGACTTCCTCTTTGAATGCAAACCATATTAGCACTCCAAAGGGACATTTTTTTCTTTTGCTTTACAGTATTTTTCCCTTTAACTTAGTATTTGTTATGCTTAATTTTTTAAAGCATTGCTGAGCTTTTATTTACTGTTTTAAGATGTGAGTGAAGGGTGAGAGTTTTGGCACTGTTGACTGGGAGAGAAAGGAGTATGTATGGAATAGGAGTACACCCTGCCTCTTTACAAGCTCTTACAGCAGGAAGAATGAGTAACATCGGACCTTCAAAATATGGAGACTTATTTTTTTATTTGAGGAATTTTCTTAATGATAATTAACACCTCTTTCTCTAAGCTAGCTAAGGTGGCACTCTACTCCACAAACAAATCGTAGTATCAGTTTGGTTTGGAAGGGACCGTGGGCAGGGACACCTCCCACTAGACCAGGTGGCTCAGAGCCTCATCCCACCTGTCCTAGAACACCTCCATGGGATGTGGCATCTACCACCTCTGTGGGTAACTTGTTCCAGTGTTTCACTATCCTCGCTGAAAGAAAAATCTTCCTTTTATCTAGTCTGAACCTACACTCTTTTCTTTTGGTTTATAACCATTACCCCTTGTCCTCTCACAACAGGAGCTATTAAAACATCCCTCTCAATCTTTCTTATGGGTGCCCTTTAGATACTGAAAGGTTCTGTAAGGTCTCCCCAGAGCCTTCTCTTTTCCAGGGTGAACAATCCCAACTCTCTCTGCCTTTCCTCGCAGGAGAGATGTCCCATCCCTCTGAAAATTTCTGTGGCCCTCCTCTGGAC
>VWPU01016610.1:0-30164 GCA_013398955.1 Callaeas wilsoni | reverse complement strand
CCCGCTGTCCCGCTGTCCCGCCGCCCCTCCGCGGAGCCGCCCCTCCACCCGCGGGCCGAGAGCGGCCCAAAGTTCTGCGGGGCCGAACAATGCGGCGAGGACTATTTGTCCTTCCGCCGGCCGGGGGAGGGGAGCGGCGCGGCCGCGGGGGAGGGTCGGGGGCCGCTCCTCGCCGCAGGTCTCGGGGCGGGGCGCGCCGGCTGAGCCCTCCCCGGGGCCGGTTACGAAATCCCGGGGAGCCCAGCCCCGTCCTGTCCCGCCCAGGCCGGGGGCAGGCCAGGTGCGACTGTGGTACGCTGCGCCGGCCGCGGGCCCTTGCCGGAGGCGCGCTCGGAGCAGCGCCGCGTTCTGCCCTGTTCTGCCCTGTCCCGTCCCGGCCGCCCCGCGCCTGCCGGCTTGGCTACCGCTGCGGGGCTGGCGGCGCAGCAGCACCCGAAACGGCTCGTCTGAGGGGGAAAAGTCTGATCTCCCGTATTCCCTGCTGCCGCTCCAAGCCCTGCACTCCCCGCTTCCTGCGGAGTTAACACACCAGCACGAGGGCTCCGTACGAGCGCGGCGCAGCTCGTGGCCATGTGCGCCTGGAACACTTCTCATCTTTCCCTAGCTCAAGAAACGAACCTGAACACCACCAGTGAAGAAGTAAGCAGTTTAAATAAATGAATGACGTTAAATTCACACAGGAGCTGGCTCGGATTCTCATTTTGTTTAAGCCAGTATTTCTTAAAACAATCTTACCTAAATACAATCAATAAGTTTATGCTAAAAGCAACATAACGTTTTCTTGCTTTTACAGTACTTTGCTACTTACAGAGAAGTAAGTAGTCACGAGAGATATACACAAGCTTAGTAAAATTAATCTAAATTACATTATCTTTAAAGGTAGCTTTAAAAATCAGTATGATCTAAAGCTTAATAGAAACGTGTTTAGATGTTTCATTAAAGCATTCATTAAATTGAAAGCAGATAGATATCCCTGGAGAAAGGTCTGTTGGTTTTTTTTCAGTGTATCTCAACCTTTCTGTTCAGGAGCTCTCGGCATGGCCATGCCAGC
Organism: Callaeas wilsoni; assembly: GCA_013398955.1. Lineage (NCBI taxonomy): Eukaryota > Metazoa > Chordata > Aves > Passeriformes > Callaeidae > Callaeas > Callaeas wilsoni. Next base: position 29,113 of record VWPU01016610.1, on the reverse strand, counting down.
TGCTCCTAGGAGGTGACCACCGGCACCCGGGCGTGGTGTCGCAGCCAGCCAGTCCCACCGAGCAGCCGGTGCAGCGCGTGGGATGCAGCACGGCCCCGCTACCAGAGGGACAGACTGCTGGCAAAAACAGTCCAGGGGCTGCGCAGCTGCAGCACTTTGAACTACTTCATTTTAAGAGAACCCATTTATGAACTCAGAAGACACAGATTACAACAAAGAATCATGTAACAGGTTCAAAAAGGGACTTATTTTCAGTGAGGAAATAATACAATGTTTTAAGTTTCCTATGTAAACTATATGCCTGTCACTACACATTTTTTATGATGACCATGTCACACAGTTCAACGTGAACAGTTTTGAAATATCCCTAGGACAATCATTATTGGTGAAAGCCATTGAGGCAAAGAATCTCTCACCAGTAAGTTCTCACACTGAAGGATGTTGGCTAGGTAGTCAGAATAGAGCTCATTTGCAGAAAGGGTAAAAAAACATGAGTATCACCACTTTTAGCCTGGTTTCCTAGAGAAATCACTTGCAGACAACCACACTCTGTTCATGGGGATGGACAAGTTTTCTTAATAAATCACAAATTTACTTGCTAATTTCAGCCAAGGAAAATTAGATCACATTCATGCATGTAATGGAAACAAGGATTAAAGGAGAGGAAAACGGGAGACCCTTAGTGCATCTACTGGAGAAAGGAGTAGTTAAGGTCAATCCTTGTTAGTGACCAAAGAACCCAGGGATGCAAAGCCAGGGGAAGATAACTGTTCTGGCACACAAAATTCTGGGATTCTGCCTGCCACCGGAAGTGGAATCAGCCATCTGTTTTACACGGAACTTTTTGAACATTTCCTCATCTCCAAAGTTTCACAGGAGCCAGGAAATAATTGCTTTAATGTAATCAAAAGCCATATAACCCATAGATAATGTTTTACATTCTCAAATTGCTTGAAAGAATTAAACTGAAGTCTGACTGCAGCTATTCGTCAGCCCGTCCCAGATGGGTCCCTCATGTACGAGATTCCTACCCAACACTAATTCCCTGCTCGGCACTGACAGGAACAGTTTCTGTCCTTCACACAGCTAATGGACCATCAGATGATGCACTTTGGGGAACTAATGCATAACAGAGAGGACCCAATTTACAGAGGAAAATCACAACTTTGAAGAATAGTAGGAAGTCTTTACACCAAGCACATATAGAACTACACTTTGAACTACACTGGAAGAAGCTTCACTTCTTAAATCAGTAGTGTGATAATATGGAGTTTTTTAAGGCTTTAGGAAGAAAAACAAAGCTCAGAGTTGAAGTTCTATTTTGAATATTGTTGCAGCCACATCATAGGTGGACTCTTGTATGAAGACAATGGTGAATACTACAGTATTTCCCTCCTCATATATTACGAATATTATTGTTTCCAACAATATCTGCAGAATACATCAGATTAATTTTCACTCAAGAATGCAATTGTAGGCAGTCTCCTTGTCATACATATTTATAATTTCCTTGTAATTAATAAATACTTCTGTTAGAAATGAGACAGTATTGCAAGTGCTCTGCCCAGAGAACTATTGATTGACTACATTTAATGTTCTTTTTACATGAATCATTTAAGATTAAGCTTCATAAAATAGATCTTGTCCCCTCATAATTTGCCTTATGTGGCTCCTAACATAGGAAAATCTGGGGGAGTTGTCCCAGTTACTGAAGATACTTGATTATCTTGGTTATTCTTTCTCACAGGAAAAAAAACCCAAACAGAAATAATAATGTGATAGGATTACTGTACATAGCATATTGCTATTTTGACCATAAAATGTTTCCATGACAAACATGTAAAAATATACAAGGCCAGATGACTTCTAGAATGGTGCTCCTTCTTTTGATGAACTAGTTTGCATTATCACATCTGAACCCCTCTTTTATCGTATGCAGATGAACTGTCTTATGCATTCACATGATTTTGACAGTCACATTCAGATACTTATTGCAACTACATAGTTTCCAGATGCTACAGAACTGTACAGCATCCCATTCAAGATTATGTCCATCAGAAATTTTATGAGTCTGCTCTCAAACTAGAAACTAACATGGAAATGTGAACGTTATACCATGTAGAAGGTAGCTCTATACAGGTCTCAAGTCTAGAGCTAAAGGACACTTCAAAGAAAGTGAATTTTTGAGATTTAAGTTTTAACTTTCTTTTTTGAAGAGCAGTTTACTTTTTAAACATATTTATGCTTTCAGTTCTTCTGCGCTTATACAGTAGTAGTTATGACCTCCAGAGCCATAATTCTACCACAGCTGCAGGTCCTGGGGAGCTGGCTTATGGCAAAGAGGCTTCTGAATGAAATACAACCTTAAATCAAGTTTCAATAGCTTATAAGAACAGGGAACATAAGAAAGCCACGCTTCTGAGACCAAAGGTCCACATATCCCAGTAGTCAATTTCCAAAATAACAGCCCAGTATAGTGTTTATTCTTTTCAGTTTAGTCTCTCATATGTTCTCAATGTAGTGACTATTCAGTGGGATTCTGGAGAGTGGAAATGGGTTTGGCCCTGTGCCTGTTCCTGGTATTGCATCATTTCCAGACTAATGAGAAAGATCAATCATAAGCCAGTACAGAACACTCAGGGAAGTACATAAGAACCAGGCATGAGCAGAGTAATCCTGTACCTGACATATTCCCCTTTCTGCCAATAAGAAAATTAATAATTTCTCAAGCAAGAAGGTGCATTTGATTATTGGTTGTGGTGGCAATTGAGAGCTCATCCTTCATTAATTTCTTTGGTTCATATTGAATTATTTTAACTACTCATCAGCCATATTTGTAGAGATCATGACAAAAGGGTGGTCAAGTAGTGAAACATTTTTATACTGTCAATGGGGTAAATACGCTCCTGAGGGTGATTCTTTGAAAGTCACTAAAGGAGATCCAAATCTTGATGGCAAATACTTGCAATTGTTCTCCATCAAATACAGGATAAATATATTGCCATTGAAAGCTGTAAGGGCCAAGTTAAACTATAAGCTTTTAGTCAGTCATTTTACATTCCCTATATCACCTTATCTTTAGTCGTAAAGTTGAGGTTTTACAATATGGAACATCCTGTGATTAGTCCAGGGTATCATGGTTAGTTTGCTACTATATGCAAGCTGTTGCCTCTTGGTTGTTGGGCAGACCAAGCCGAATGGGTAAAGGTCAGTGCCTCTCTGCATTTGCCTTAGTAGGGCTCAGGGTCTTCTACCCAAATTCTTATGTTCATGAAGCTTGTAGAGATTTCCTGTCTTGGAGACAAGTACCCTCTGTTAAATTGAGTTAAAATTGGAAAATACATTTCAAAGTTATTGGAAAGACAAACAGATAAACTGGTAGTGCGACTGCAGAAACTTATCTTCTGTAAACAAAAACCAGCATAAAGCAGTTATAAAAGGTACTTGCCATAATACTGTTGTGATTGAAGTCGATGGATATGAAGCTATTGGCTTCAAAGAAGAACCAAAGAATAGCCCATCCAGTGTCCCTTCAGAACTATTTCCAGCAGAAATGTCACAGCCTGTCAAAATAATTAATATTACATGTGGAAATTTTTCATTATGTTCTCTAAGAAAAATGGTTACTTCAAAGTCCAAAGATTTTTCTTCTAACATTGTTTTGTATTAATCCCCTCTTTTTCAAACGGCACAAAAAATTTAAATTAATCATATAGCTCAAGGCAATTCCAAAGTTTACATTCACTGCTGATGGTGATTGAAGTGATGGTTATTAGAGACTTGAGCAGCTGCATTGCCATCAGGGTCCTGGCTCAGAACTGAAAATTGAGGGGTTGCTGAGACCAAGCTGAAGTTTGGAACATACTTTTATCTCTGGGAGGCAAGAATTATTGTACAATTTGCAATTTTTTTTCAGGGTCAGACTCAGTTTCAGGTTTCTGAAAGGCTACTGTTGTATAAATAATTTTGAGTACTGCCTTCCACTTCCTAGTTTTAAATATTACAATCTTTGTTCTTATTTTTAATGTTAAGGGAAAGATTTCAGCAGCACAAATAGAAGACTTGCAGCAGAATCTTGCCCTCCCGAGCCATCTCAAAGTTTTAGGTTTCTCTTCAGGGGAACTATGATTTTCTTTCTGGGCTTTCAACTCAGCCAATAATTAAGTAACTTCATATAGGTCAGTTTAATTTTCTTTATCTCAGTTGCTTTACATGTAACATAAGAGTAGACAATAACCTCGCTTAAAGGCTTGCCAAGAAGAACTAAACTAGAAGATCTTCAAATGAAACACATAATAAAAAAGATTTTAAGTAATTTGACATTTAAAACTAGAACTGGGTAACATTCTACATACCTATAAGACTGTATTTTAATTTTGTATTATAGAGTAGATGTACATCAAGAAAAACCTTAGATAATTTTTATAGTTTACCACTGGGGATATATAACCATCATTTAGAAAAGCTAATAATGTTAATCTAAACCCCCTCATTATTGCTATCAGATACACAAATATTTAGAGATTCTGTCCTACACCTCATTTAAATATATTTTCAAACTTAATGAGAAATATATTTTTAAATTACTGCCTTTAGATGTATTATTAGAATTTATACATATGACCTGCATTTCCTAACACCTGTAGAATACCTAAAAAATACCTTAAGTTTCTGTTACACATGAAAGCAATGATTTTCTAAATTTTTTTAATGCACAGATCATGAATTTAACTTTTTTTTCTGTGTGAAATTCCACTCATCCAATTTCACTCATCATATTTAAAACGTATTAATTTCAATAGGAAACAGTTTCTATGTTTCCACCTTCGACCTGATATTATAAAAACACTGTAAAACATGTTGCAACTCTATATCAATATAGCCTTTAAACTGTACTTAAGTCAAATAACAGAAGTGAAACTATTAGAATATCATTTGAGTGAGACTTTCTTGCTGAGAAGAGGTGGTGTTTGTTAGGTATTTTTGGTTTTATGCTGCAGCTATATAAGTTTATACTGCATTTATGATGGTTAAACTGAAATGATAAAATAGCATGAGGTATACACATCTAAAAATACAAATGTTTTACTCCTTAGTCTGTGAGACAAGGCCATTCCTTGAGCAACTCCAAACAAGCAGGAAATTATTTTCATAGTACATTTTACAGTTATTTGGGCAATTGTAGCTTATAAATAAAACGTAGCTCTTTACTATGTTATTACTTATTTGCATTTCACATTTCCAGAGCATATTTTTCACCTCTCCACTACAGAATACGTAAGACCTAAACAGCTTTTATTTGCTAAAAAGAGGTACCCAGATTTTTTTTTCCCCCATGGGAGAGGCTTCATTTTGATCGGTAAGAAAACAGTTTTAAGAAGCCTGAAGAGATTTCTTGAGACAAGAACTGTTTCCTGTGGCATTGCCTTTCAGACTACCAGTGAATGATAACCAGTGATACTTTGGTATATAAGGAACTACAGTTGCAATGACACAAGGTAATACCAGAGCTGTTACACTGATCTCATGGTACTCATGATACTGGTCTTGGGACCGGCCCAGTGCCACCTTTTTGGTCTGATTTAGCTCTGCTGTATCTGGATAGCTGGTCATCCCCACATACCATTTGATTCATTGACCTTCTGAGGTCCCTTCCAATGTGAATTACCCTATGATCTTGTGAGCCTATGATTCTTCATATTAATTGGTTTAACATTTTTGCTAAGACCTCATACCAGCAGAGAAACTGCACACGAAAAACTTCTGTAGGTATACAGAACTTCATCACAGAGGATGGACTGGTGTCTCTGACCTACAGTCAGCCTTTAGAAAGGTTAGCAATGAAATATCAGATAATTTGTTTCGAGTTTTTTTCCTATATTTGAGAGACTGTTTAACATGATGTAAAGCCAAATTAAAAGTAGGACACAAAGCTTTTGGGGGAATAGACACATGCTAAATAAAAGTGGCTGCTGCCACGGCCACCCTGCAGGGCCTTACAAGATATCATGGAACGTGTCAATGTGATTTATTTTTATGAATTATTCCTATGGGCATGATGTATGTATTCTGTGAAGATTAAAAGGAGTTGTTTCTTTAGAGATACTACATTAAGAATCACCATAATGTTATAGTTTAATTCTGCAGAACAGAAGACCCCACTCACTGAACTTTTATCAGTATAACAGAATAAAAATTGTATACAAATTTCATCATAGAACAATTCACAAGGCTGAATACATTTTACAAAGTCAATGAAGTTTGACATGAAACAGATGAGGCAATGAGCAAAAATATTTTCCAATTTTGAAGCAATGCATTCAGAGAAATATTTCCTGTATTGTAGGATTTAATTTTCTTAATGATATCTGTTAGCTCTTCAAGAACTGACAAAGTGGCTCCCACTGTTGCCCACTTTATTTAAGGTTACCCGTCTGTCAATTGCTTCTAGAGACACCAGTTCCAGAAGAATCTGTAATTTCAACCCACATTGACTAAGACTATGATTATCTCAAAAACATTACTTCCTGTGGGTTTTTGCATCTTTCTAATAATCTGTATGGAAAGGCACACTACACTTGATAGAGGACTACTAACTACATAAGTTTCTATAATAATCACAACAGAGTATTTTTCTGTGCAGTGCAAAGCTTCGAGAAGCACAAGGCCTAGCTGTCTCAGCATCAGAAAGCATTTAACGAATCGTCTCTAGAGCTGCACTGACTGCCCTCTTGGCTCTGACCACAGTTAACAAGTTTGCACTGGAGTACATTTAGTATTACTATACAGTTAGTATTTCTAACAGGTGACTGTTTTGATGTAGACAGGAATCCCTCTGCTTTCAGCCACTGCCAGACACAACAGCTATCACTGTGTGCAGGAAGGCTGTCAGAATTCACAGCTTGAATATGTTTAAAGCTTTAGGCACTATAGAAGATTTTACTTGTGTGCATGAGAAGATGCGAAAATAATCCATATTGTGCATATAGAGAGATAACTATTGTCATCTTCTCATACTTCTACATTGGAGGTTTTTTTTCTTTTCTTCTTTCATAGTGTGTTGTGATTAGGATACACTTTTAGTTCTTAGAATCATTTAGTCTTCATCATTAAATTAATTTTTTTGTGGCAGACCACTTATATGTGAGAATGTAACTGCACTTATCAATTATTTAAATATATATTTATCTACATATACATATGTTAACTATAGCACAAGGTATTTGAAAAGACGTAAGGGAATTGTTAAAAAAATTATTCATTAAACCAGTATTTGTTTTCGACAGATATCTCAAGTATTTATTTGAGTATAGTCTCTTTACTATACATTTAGACACAGCTCTAGTTTAATGAGCTTCTTAAAGACATCCACAGACACAAAAGCAAGAGAAATCAAGGAAATTGATTCTGTCACATTCTGGAGGCACTATAAGACAATTTATCACTTATGAAGAGTCTTCAAAAGCTTATGAGCATTTGGGCCACCATGTATCAGAAGCCCATAAATGACTCACCAAATGTTACAGAAGGAGGAGAATGATCCTGGGTACCTTAAAGAACAGTGAAATATATCCAAAGGCTGTTCTGGAGTAACAATGAAACTAGGGAATGGAAATTGCATGTAAATACTCCCCTGTCTTCTCTATACATACCTTCTCTTTATATCATATAATGGTTAAATAAAGCTATGGCTTAAAAATCATCTCACTGAGTATAGGTAACAACTTCAAAGGACAGATTTTCTGTGTTTCTGAATTTTGTGCTTCTCAGTCAGTAAGGAAAGGGCAGACACAGGGCTGACAGCAAGGACAGAATGAGGGAAACAAGATGCAACAGCGCACCAATTACAGCTGCCGTTCTTAAGGGGGGAAGCAACTACAGCACCCTTGGGAATGGTGGTGAGGGTGACCCCAGTCCTACTGGTCAGTAGAAAGGACTAGAGCATTTCCCAGGCTGCTGACATCTCTTACAGCCAAAACAAAACTACAACAGCAGATAATTTGTAATACTCTTCCAATTCCTCTTGCCTCCCCACTGAGCAGCAATTTGCTACAGCAAAGAATTATGTACCTACTGAACAAGATTTCTTGCAGTTTTTGCATTAAGGAGTGCCTCTATCCTGGCCATGAGAAGGTTCCTCTCAGGGCTCACACTGTCTTTCATGCTGCTCTTTTCGAGTTGTTGATATACTATAGACACTACTGAACAGAGCTCAGGATGGTGAGCATGAAGATGTTTCCTGTAATCATGACTGAAGGCTTACCACATCATTTCATACCTATGTTTATGTCATTTTGGAGGTAGACTGGATTTCCAGGTGCTACTAAACAATTACACTTCAAAAGGATTAGGAATATATTTTTTCTCTTTTTCAAGCAGACTCTCCTCAGTGGTGCTCATAACAGGACAAGAGGCAATAGCCATAAACTGAAACATGTTAAATTCCATCTAAACGTAAGAAAACATTTTGAGGGTGATTGAATGCTGGAATAGGTTGTTGAGAGTGGTTGTGGAGTCTCTAGTCTTGGAGACATGGCCCTGAACAATCTGCTCTAGCTGCTGCCCCTTGAGCAGGGATGTTTGACCCTAGAATTTAACTATAACTCACTATTTAGGTATAACCTCAACTATTCTGTGATTCTGTAATTAGACTACCTTCTTTAATGCAGTCATCATGATTTATGCCTTCTACTTTGAAACTGGAATACTGTAATTGATTGAACAGGGCAAGGCCTCATGATCACTGGGAGAATGAAGCTGTTAGAGCTGTTAAAACCTAACAGTGAAAATGAGAAACTGAAAATCAAACCAATCACATTCGTGTTTCATGTTTATCCTGACTTGATTGTGTTTGAGGAGGAGGCTTAAAAGAATTGGGCTAACTACATGTTATCATCCTGGATTTGCCCTAATTGAAAGACTGCATCCCTCCCTCTCTGTTCTGCAGTGAGCAGCAGAGGTGACAGAGGGAGCTGCCTTGCACTGGCAGGATTGTCTGCCAGCACCTCTCCCAGCTGGCACGTCCTCCCCTCTGGTCTCTAACTGGCAGGTGTTGATAATTCAAGCAAGTCTAGAAAGCTGCAGGAATTTCACAGGAGAGAGATGTTGCTGAGAAGATTCTCATCTGAATTAGAAGTGGGTTCACTCTTTCAAATGTTCAGAGGACAAACACTGTCTGCTGTTTGCTGCACAGAGCTTGTAGACATTACTGGTTTATGAAAGGGTAATTTTAAAGAATGAGAAAGATCATGAGTATTTTGGTTGAAAACATTCTTTGTATTTCTAAGTTCCAAATAAACAGTTTAAAATTCAGCTTCTCTAGACTCTGTTTTCTGCCCCAAATTGTTAGACATTAAGTGCCATTCAAATATGTTGGAATATTTCCCCCCTTTTCAGAAGTTACCCACGGAGAAATGTTTGGCTTCCTTCAAATGGAACAGTTCAAAAAGAGAACAGTTCAGAAAGGAAGAGCACAGGGGTTAGCAACAGTTGCACTTGAAAATGATTGATACCTTAAAATGACTGGGGGACTGGCTTTATACTTGTGAAAATGGAACAACAGGTACAGCCGAAAGGCCAGACTCATGAAATGTGATTAGATTATTATCAATAAAACTTGCTCACATGGAGTTAAACATAATTGTAGAGAGACCTCAGCTGTACTGGCTTGCAGGAGTGACTTGTTTAACAAAAAATTTGCCATCAAAATAGCTCACTTAAAAAGGTTGATGAATAAAACTAGAGATTTTGATGTTACACTTCCCAAGCTGAGCAGATTGTTGGGGTTTTTTTAATTTTAATTATGCTTTTCAAACTGCTTTCAGATGGCATCAATTGGGAAAAAAAAAAAAAAACAAAACAAAAAAACCCCAAAAAAACAAAAAAACCAACCAACCAAAAAAAAAAACCCCAACAAAAAACCAAAAACCTGCCAAAAATGCCAACACACGAACAAGCAAACAAACAAACAAAATCCTTAGTAATTTTAAATATTGCTTCTATATCATTGGAACTGATGGTAAGTATTGTCTATTTCAAATGTTAAAGCCTTAATAAAAACTGAGTATGTATTTAGCCAACCCTTTCAAGTATAACTTTACTGAGGCATTAATATACCAAAATCCAGCTCTCCTATACCACCAGAAAAATGATCCCATTTGTTATCTTTCCAGTATAGCAAGCTTCTTCATCCATTTCTTTTACAAGCTGCTGTTTCCACTATACTGCTTGGGGAGTCCTGACAGTTGACTCAAGCTTCCACTTCCACAAACTGCTGTAGAGGAACTGCCAAACCTGTTTTCTGCTCTAAGTCTGGTGCTATCTCTAACTCCTCATGAATTTGCTCAATATATCTATAATTTCATTATGTATATGTTATTGTAGAAATGATGTGTCAAGTGTGGAGCAAAAAAAATGCCGCTTTCCTTTTTGCTCTTTTGCTGAAGTAGACAAATATTGGAGTTAATGCACAATAGAATTCCATTGCACAATATGGCTAAAAAAGGTGAAAAAGCCTGTGTTTTAAAAGTAAACTTTTCTAAGGAGAAAAAAAAGGGAAAAAAATGAGTTGAGGATGCTAATAAAATGGTAGAAAAAGCCCTTAGGGAAGTATGATGGTGTTGAATGTGTGACACAAGCCAGTTTTTAACTGAGGGAAGAAGGGTGATGTTAGTTAAAACACACAAGATACAGGCCCAAAAGCAGAGATTATTGGCAATAGTTCTTGTGTTTTGCAGACAATAGGAAGTAGGGGTGTGACAGGCCATCTGGTCTGCACGCTCCAGCTCCAGCTGTGCTAGCAAGCTTAAAGGAGGAGCTGCAGCTGTGTAATGAATATTTACAGCAGAGGAGGGTGTGATTTATGGCAAAGATAAGAATTGATGAAAAAGTAGGACTGGACGTGCTTGAGGTTCAAGATGGCATTTCAAATCCTGTTGTCTGTGATTCAATACTGGACATTTCCTTAAAATATTCAGAGACCTGAAAGAAGAGACTTGATTCATAAACTTGCTTTAGTGTATGTAAATACAATGCTGGGAATTGCCCAGGTCCAATTCTTATAACCATCGTTACACAAGCACAAGAGTTTCCTTGCTAAGTAGAATGATCAGAAGGCTCTGATAATTTAGTATCTAAGAATTAGAAATTTATTTTAGATAGCTCGGAACTGTGAACACCTTGAATACAATTAATTTCATTTAATGAATTAATCCATTTCATGCCAATGAATCAGACTCAGAGATGGTCTGGGTGGAATAACAAATTATCATCACAAGATATCTTCACTGATGTAACTTGTTAGTATTCAAAGTTCTGTAGAAAAAGATACAATGTTTATAAATGGGATTTCTTTATATTTACATAAATATATATATACATATAGCAGATGTTAAACAGTTCTACCTACCGTCCCTTCTAAAGAGATGGTGAATAAATAATTACAATATGACTGTCTTAAGATATACCTTGCCGTTGTTATTTAGCTGCAACACGTAAAGCTCTTTGTGATGGCCCATATACTGGTAGAGAAGTACTAACCTGCCCAGCAGTTACAAGCAGGCAGGAGCTAACGCGCAGTCGTCACAGCACACTGTACCAGCAAGAAGTTAACTTGTAACTGTGTGGAAAAAGAATTGCCAGCATGATTTCCTCATTTTTGCCTCGCTAAAGAAATGTATCTTGGATGGCAGGTACTGCCTTGAAAAAAATATTCAGCTAGAAGCCTTTGAGTGGGAATTAGTCGCATTCCTGGTTGCTTTTCCCCTGCCCCAGAGAGTTTGTGACAAGCACAGAGAAGTGTGAAAAGCTTTGATATTAAATCTAGAGATAACATTCATCTGAAGAGTTGGCGTCCCTGGAGAATGGAGGGAAAGGTGTTATTCTCTAATATTCTTTAAAACACTCAGAGCAATTGGTTTTATTCTGTCCATGAAGGCATTCTCAGAAATCTAACTGTTAAGTGCTACTGCCTTAAGAAGCATTCAATCTGTGAAAAAAACATGTCACAGGAAATCCTTAGATATAAGGGTGGAGGTAAGTAGCTGGCATTTGTTTCTAATTCATGTTTATTTTATTTCATTGCAAATTCTAGTTCATCTCTTCCAAATGAATATGGAACATTTCATTTGCTGATCTTCTGCATTAATGTGGTCAATATAATTGGAGCTGAAGTGAGCTGTTTGCCAGACTTTCTAACTGCTGCCAAGAAAAACTTGGGTGTCATTTTAGAAAAATCCATGGGTGGAGGAGGACAAGATCACAACCATCTGTCTATGCATCAAAGGCTACATCATTATAGGGGAAAAATAACTTCTCTGTTGTGTTTGCCAGCCTTGTTCCCCTTCAAAGTAAGTTCAGTTAGTAAGTTTTGAACACAAACATCTTCAAAATTGTCCTGTGGGCTCAAACGTTTCTTGGAAGGAAGTTGGGAAAAAATTTGAAGGTTGAAACTGCACAATTTGGAAGTGAATGAGATAGCATGAGCATAACATTTGAGGAAACCATTACACAGCCTCCTTCGAAACTTCCCGAATGTTTCTGTTGCATCCTTTTCAGTTCCAGAATCTACCAGGTAGCACATGGGAAGCACATAATCTCTTTCTTGTCCTGAAGACAATTTGCACACATTCCATGCCCCATAGCATTCACAGACTTCTTGGCTTAACATTTAACAAAGGGACGATAGACTAACAGCTTTTGAGAGATGCAACACTAAATATGCACCTGGACCTACCTGAGCCTTAACATTTCTGTTGTTGGTCAAGATAACAGTCTGAAAAGTAAACATTCTGCCAAAAAAATTGCATAGAGAAGAGAGGCCTTATCTGCACTACAGTTAAGACTCTGCACTTTCTTTTTGGTTTGGTTTTTATTTAATGCAATGTAAAATTAAAGTCTTGGCATCATGCCAAAATCCATCATAAGGAACTAAAGTAGGAATGTCTCTGAAAAGCCATCAGTCCTTCAAACCTGGAGTCACTATTGCAGGCATGCTGCGGACTCCTTTATCAGTAGTCATTGTGACAGAAATGTCTCTCTGATGAGAGTGAAATGACAACAAATGGAAAATGCTGGTAACCATGGGAGCTCTGTTTAGACTGCCACTTCCAGGATGCTACTGCTCTAGTTCAGTCTGCTACTGTACCCATTGCAGTTCCTGTAAGTTCCAACTTCTAGCATGCTCTCTCGTCAAAATGTTTGCATTTTGCAGCGTGTGACATCTAAGTCCAGACATTATTACTTAAAGATATCACTCAGGTTTCTCTGAACAGGAATCCTTCCTAATGTCAGTCTTCAAAGGAAACAGTTACAGTTCTTATCAGGAGTATGGAGGTTTTCTTTCTATTGAGATTCTGAATTCTCTCCTTTGAAGATAAGAAATCCCTGCTATCACAGCCTTTATCTGAATATGAATGGGTCCCTGGATTTGATAAACTGTTTAGGATTACCAGGATCAAATCCTAAAAATGTATACATTGAGAGTTCAAAAGGTGAATTCATTTCACCTTTGTACACTTGCTATTCTTGATTTCTATCTTTCCTAATAACAAATATTAAAATTTCAAAATGTACTTTGAAAACAATTATGGCTTTTTTGAGCTATACTTCCTGTTCCAACATTTTAAAATTAAAAAAGAAAATATTTTACAGGAAGATCAAGGCATGACTTTTGGAAAAATAGTCCATGGTTTGTTTTTAATAAATGCAAAATTAAGCACAAGTGAACTTTTAAAAAGAAGTCGAATGTCATACCATGTTTCACACACTGAAATGTAACAAATACAGTGTTAATTTGCAGTGCATTCTGAACAGAGAGCCACAGCATTCCACCACATCTGGAATCTTTGAAGACAGAAATATTACAAGTTTATTTCTAATAGTAACTACAAAGTATTACCTCGGCCTCATGTAACAAACTGCTGTCCTGAAGATAAATGTTAAAAGTTCAACCACTGAACAAAGATTTTTAAGAGGTATTGACAATTCAGAAAAATTGTATTTTTACATTATTGAAGATCAATGATATCCTGAAAAAGATCTCAAATTCTGCAAGTTTTCTTCAAAATCAAAATGTTTACTGCAATGACATGGCTGAATTTGCTAAAATATTTGTTTGCATCAGGCTTCTTGAATTATCATCTTTCTCAACCTTTAGTACTGAATTTTAACAGGATTTGTGTATTCAAAAAAAGAAGTTTAAAAGAGTAAAACCTAGCAATCAAGTACTTCTGTGATACTTGCAGAAATCTTGTGGTAAAGAATGAATTTGGTTCATTATAGTGAAAAGTGTACATTTACATACTGTTTCAGAACATTCTTTTAGGGCTTTTATGAAAAACAAGAGTAGAAGTCTTTCTGCCCTGCCACTCTCTCACAGTCTATGTGGTCAACAAATAGTTGACCGTGATAAATAAAATTTACTGTCTGAGATGAATAATGGGATATCCTGTAAAGCAGGAGTGTTAGAAATCTGCATGGAGGATTGAATTAGAAAATTGCCAGAAGTTCAAGGGCCACATCCATTTTGCATAAAATGAAGCAGATGGTAGCTGACTTAATCTTTGATGCCATGGTACGGTCCACAGAGATTATAAATCCCAGCATGAAACACTCAATTTCTTTCTTGCATTGAGCAGGTGATAAAGAAAGATATAACATCCTGCAGATACTTTGAAATACCAACTTTAAAAAAAGGCTCTATGATGCATTCTTGTTTCTTATCTACATTTTTCTAGAAAAGTTCTGGTTTTAGTACCTACAACTAATATCATACAGTTGATTAGCAACCACAACTAATTGGCAGTTTCTTGGCCATGTTATTGGAGCTTTGCCTGTGCTGGCCCAGAGATTCTGTGTTTCTCAGGAAGCCTTTTTCCTATGTTACCCAAGCATTTATAAAGCTTTCATCAGTATATTTGATCTATCTGATGCCATTCACAGGCATAACCCGATCAAGCAATAGAACAAATGCTCAGAGTCCATATTTGAAATTCTTACACTACTCAAGGGCTGGTGGGACATTAACAGATTGCTATGGAGAGGATGTCTTGGGTTGTCCCTGAGGATCATCATCTAATAGGTATTTTACATGACATGAGTATAGGCATTTTGGGTTGACAGTGTAAGAGATTTAGAGCCTAATTCAGCAAATCTTAAATTCAAAATGTTTCCTTTCATATTAAGCAAAGCAAGTAAACATTTTGAAAATTACTCTAAATCAAACTCTTAAGGTGTACATCAAAATTTCAGGAAATCCACATCATCTACATATGCAGACTAAGGAAGCTTATGATAAAACTATGTGTTATGAATAGTATTGAGTAAGTCACTCCCTGTAGACTTCTCTGTGCTGCACCATATCAACTTAATGTTGGGTATGAGTCGTGATTTAATTTAAAGGATCTTAACTAGTTTTAGTTCTATTGCTAATGTTCAGATACAAAATACTAATCTTAAAACACTGGTATTCCTGACTGAAGAAGGCTAAAGTCAAAAAATAGAATATTCTTGTTAATTGTCCACAACTTGTTAATACAGTATGAAATCCATTGGCCATCTGGTAATAAAATTGTGTTGTCATTTGGAAATATACATTTTCTCTAATACGATTTAAAATGTAAGTGTTAGAATATTCCTGAACTTTTAAAATATCCAACTACTATATTTGGAGATGTTTTACTTTCATTTAATTTGTAGACCCTACAAAGGCATAGATGGACTATGACAGATTTTTGGTGTAACTACTTTGTAAGGAAATAGTTCAAACATGATTACTGAAGACTGATCTTTCAATGGAAAGATGACTAGAAAGCATCTATAATGTGAAATTGTGGGTGCTCCTCTATCTATGTTTTCCTAAAAGAAAAACAGACAATGTTTTGTCATCCAAAGCTATAACCAGTATTACTCAGTACTTGTGGAGCCCAGCCTCAGCCCATCTGCTTTGCTCTGATCTGACTGCACACAGCAAACACAAATCTGGGTGGGTTACAGGAAGCAGAAATCCCTGGCATTGCTGCATGAGTTTGAGGCCCTGCTGCCCTTCTCCCACGCAGGTGCTGCCAAACAGCGGACGTGGCTTTGTAGCTCTGTACTGCTTGTCAGAGTCTCTACCTAAACCTTTAAAAGCTGTCTGAGAGCTGAGGGAAGTTCAAATACTTTCTTTGTTGGAACCCGCTGAGGCTGCAGCTCTCCCTGTTCGCACTTTCCAATTTTTCATTAGTAGTTCCAATCTCATGATGTGGTAACAGCTACAGAGCCAAAGACTTGTACCCATTGCTTCAACTGGAACAGCATTAGAGCTGCTATGATTTGTGTCAGGGTCTGACTCATTGCAAAACTTAAGGGGCATCACTGCAAACTGAGGTTTTCCATTTCTCATGAGAACTGCCCTGAGCCTATATAAGCTGTAATATTTCAATTTTATAGATGAGAGAGATGAAATTACTTATTTTTATATTACAGATATGTCCAGGATATCCAGAAAGTTCTGTTCCTGTCCTAATACTGCAATAGGAAAACAAAAAATCAAAGGGAGAAAAACATTTAGAAATTATTGTAACTGCATCCTTTTCTGACCTTTGAGGATTTTGTTTTCAAGCAATGGCTTCCTCTAACAGCTTTTAATACTTAACTAGTCATTTTCATCAGCATGGAGTCGTTCTGATTTGTTACTTCTATGTTCCAATTATGAAATATGACAAAATTCTAAATATTTAATGGGAATGGGATTATTAGCACTGCGCCCTTGTTGCATGCTGCATTGTTATCCTCCTTAGTATTGTAAAATATATGTAGAAAAGAGACCTTAGTAGAGCATACAGATGGAATTGAATTCCTAAAGCAGTCATACGTTTGCAAGTGTTTTTCTCAAGGTCTCAATACAAGTTTTTCAGATTAATATACATGAACATTGGTGAAAAAAGGCCTTGTCCATCTTCTTTTAACACAGTAAGTCTGCGTATTATTCGAAGATACACTGGTACAAAATGATCAGTTTGATTACACCCTAAAATTGATGTTTTGGTTGGTGTGCAACATAGAGTAAGTTTATAATTTAATATTTTACTGTATGGGGTATATTTCTTCCAGATTATAATGACCCTCAGGTTATTCTGGTTCTTGCTCATATTTTAAGTGAATTCTTCTAATATTCTTTGAGAAAAGTCAGATTCAGACAAAGGTGTATAGAGAAATACTGTCATTTAAAATGGCATATTACAAAACATTACAGTTTAACACTGAGAATTGTGTAGTGAGACCTTTGGTTCACGTGTTAACCCACTGAATGAAGATTATCATAATATCTGGTAGTCAGTGTAAGAACTTTGGGGTGGAAAGCCTCATAGATTATTTACTTGGTATTGGTGCTTTTTTAAAGAGAAATCTGTGGTGTGAGAAAAATATAGATTTTGGTTTACAAGGTGATACAGGAAAAAGAAGGACAAGTGCTTTATGGCTCCTAAGGTAAGCTTTTCCCAGCAAAAGAGCTAATTCTAAGTTGGCAGTGTATCTGCAATGGTTGAAATTAAAATCCTACTGACCCCTTCAAAAATGTAGCAAATTGGTGTTGGATTTTGATATAAGCAAGACATAAAAACAGAACAGCAGCCCAAAACATTCACTGCTCGTAGGAAGATATACAGAGACAAGCTTGCAAGGTACTTCATGTTGTGTTACAGGTCAAGCTCTACCAATGTTAAATCAGTTGTGGGAAGAGGAAAATCATGACAAAGTCAGGTTTCCTTTATAGAACATCTGGTGAGACCAACGGAGTTACTCATACGACAGAGAAATTGTAGCAACCATTGACATTGGCTGCATTAAGAATAACTACAATTTATTGTATAGTGGCCAAGAAGAACACGAAATGATGTTATTTCTGAGTTCCTGTAGTGAAGTGAAATACATGGTTCATCTCATGCAGTAAAAGCAAGAGTTCTGCCAAAGCAGCAATAAACTACCCACCTTCTTTTCTGCTGCCAAATGTTCTCAGGGCTACCAGGGACAAAGACCAGGCCAGTGTCAGTCACTAGTTCCTACTGCCTTCATTGCACTGTAAGTCAGAGCAGTCCACCTGGGTCTGCGGATGCAAAAGCTGACTTTCAGCTCATGGGCCTGTTCTCATTTCTGTAAGGCTCTGTCACAGACCAGGCTATCTCCTGTGCCTAAGCTTCCATTTATTCAGCCATCTTGCCAACTCTCATTCTTCTGGATCTTGACTACTGCAAATATAAAGCAAATCAAAGGCACTTCTTAAAGCTTTTTTCCTCATTAACTAACGCCCTTCCTCCTCCCTTCAGCCTCATGTTGAGGTTGTGTCCAGGTGACAGCCAGGATAGCATCTAAACCTTCCATTAGTCAAAAGAAGACTTACTTCAGACTATTCCTTAAAATTCTCACAATGTCCACTTTCTCACTATACCTTATAAAAAAGTCAAACAAGAGTAACCAGAAATCAAGCATAATATTTGCATTGGAGAAGTGGTTTCTTTGAAAATGGTGAATGAATTAATGCATTTTTCAAATGGCGAGCATGAAGTCTAATTAAGATCTGGCTTTTCATAAAAACATGGAAATCAAGTGCAGGGTGTTCTTAGCACTGATTTCAACTACTGGGAATTAGGAAATGGAATCAAGTTGCAATATGCTGCATATGGATGATTGACTTCTTAATGACTGATGAAAAGAAAAAAAGTAGTTATGCAGAAAGAATATCAAATAAATTAAGGTTGTTTTTTTGCTATTAAAAAATTCTGAAGATGCTGTGTCCTATATCTGTATGGGATAGATCATAGAAAAAAAGTGTAACTTAAAACTGATGTCATCACAATTACTGCTGTTCTGTATCTGCCTAATTTCTAGTTGCTTAATTTGGTTGTTTAACTCCAGATAGTATTTTAATTTATGCTATCTGTTATTCTTTTCTTTGTATTCTCTAAAATTCATAAGAAATGGAATCAAAACAATAAATATCTGGGTAAAGACACTGCAGAAACCTTTCTAACTTAAAATAATTTTATTTTAATAAGCTACAGTAGAAATCAGTAAAATTAAATAATTTTTATGCAAACCAGCACAATATTGAATTTCTAAATTGTGAGGACGCTATGTTGTGTTAATGGACACAAGGATATCTGAGGGTTGATGTTTAAAATTAGAAGTTTTCATGTGGGTACATTTTATTCCTCTCCAAAATAATACCAAATTGAACGTACTTT
This sequence comes from Callaeas wilsoni, assembly GCA_013398955.1. Taxonomy (NCBI): domain Eukaryota; kingdom Metazoa; phylum Chordata; class Aves; order Passeriformes; family Callaeidae; genus Callaeas; species Callaeas wilsoni. Next base: position 9,893 of record VWPU01016610.1, on the reverse strand, counting down.
GGAAGAATTAGATGACTATATACAGGAAAACAGTATCTCTTCCCCTATTATAGATCATTAGGTGGTTAACAATGTGAATGAATGTGGCTGCTCCTGCAAATCGTTTTCAATTAGCTGTTGAAACAGAAAACTCATCTGAGAGACTGCTCTAAAACAATAACGCAAGTTTCCCAAGTGAGCACTTTGCCACTGAACAACAAGAGCTGTCCCGTAGTTTAAGCCACTAGAGACAGTTTATAATTAATACCCAATTTTTCACAGGGGCATTTTTAATATATTTTGTCAGGGTATTGGCATTTTGTCTGAAAGTTACAGCTTTAGTCCACACAGCATATATTGATAGAAGCAAGGTGAGATGTTAAATCTGTAAGTGAATTCCACTTAGTTAACTTCCAAAAAAGATTATTATATTTAAAAATTAACTTTTTGTCAATGCCAATAAGTCTTCTCTGTAATAATAGCTCTGAACAGAAGGCTAAGTATGATTGCTTCATATATACCACTTCTTGATATTCTTCTTGATAACTCATACTTCTCTTTCATGAAAAGTAAAATATTACCCTATCTTGAACTACCAAAGTAATGAGCTGTTTTTCACTGACTTGTACATGGTCTTTTAAAACACTGATTCTGGGGACCGGCAGACCTGGTGGGTAATTCTGGCTTATAGTAAAGGATATGCACAGTGTTTACAGTAGTTTAGAAAACATGCCAAAATACAGTTTTAAAAATTCTGTCAAATTCACATAGGTATCTTGTTTATTGGAGAAGTTTAATATCTGTACTCCACCTGTCTAAACAGAAGCAGAGCAGTTGACTGACTGATTGTGAATGCTTCCCAAGGAACCCATACACTAGAAGTGGGACACTAGAGAAAACTACTAGTCTGACATCTTTTGTTTGTGACAACGAAATTAACTGCAAACCGCAAATTGTTTAGGGCTTCACTGTGTTGCTAGATATTTAAGGTCTAGAAAAAATATTTTTTACTGCACACAGATTTGTACTAATATAGTAGCATAATCACCCTGCAAATGTTTGTTGCAGGCACATAAAAAACATTTCTTAGAAATCTGTGGGATGCAGAATGTTATGATCAAGATCCCTTAAAGAATTCTGGGCAGCTTCTGCTCACCTGCATTTTTTTTTTCCAGGATGGGTTCTCTTGTCATTGCATTGCTGTGATTTAATACTGCTTGTTCATAAAATGTAAAGTTAATCTTTAGCTGTTTTAACACCAGAATGGCATTTCTGCTGTCCTCAGCCACAAGAATTTTCAGCCAGTGCCTATGTAGTACTATCAATTACAATGTCATATGAAATTCCAGTTTCTCTCTGTGAATCGTCACTCAGAGATCAAACAAGCATCTGTCAAACTTTGTTCTCCTATAACTCTACTGTTTAAGATGTAGCTCTACAATCTTTTCTTGCTACAGGCCCTGATGCCGTGTTGGCCTCCGTTGCTACCAGCCCATTATGTGAGTCTACAGCACACAACTTTACAGTAGCTGGGCTGAAAAGTTACATTCGCCAGCCAGACACAGAATTTGAAGAGAGAAATTAAAGGATATTTTTACTGATTTCATGCATTTACACAGCCCTGGAAACAGGGATAATAAAATGGCATATTGAGCAGAAATGGAGCACAATGGAGGGTTGAGATAAAGAAAACAGAACAAAGATACTGAACTTGAAGTGAGGTTAGCACAGCAATTCTCAAAAAAAGAAAAAAAAAAGAGCTGTAAGTTCTAGTTTGAGACTTAAGACTATAACTATTTCAAGAATACTTGTAGGACTCAGAAAAGTAATACACAGATATTCAGCAAAATAGGTCTGTTTGTGAAAAACAGCTAAGAAATGTGAGAGGTGATAGAATGACACGCAGCCTGTCATTTGGACTTCAGCTGTTGTTTGGGAGCCAACTCAGACTCTGCCCATGTGCCGCCCACGCCCTCGGAGTTCAGGAGTTACTGGGATATAATGGTGCTTTCCTTTTCTTAACTCAGGTCCATGAGAATCACAACAAATGAAACTTGGCTCTTGCTTACAAACTGATGCAAGGCACAGCTGTAGCATTTCTCAGACCTCTTCTGGAGAGAGTGAGTATCTCTTCATTTTAAGTCTCATCCTGGGTATTTTCTTTTACAAAAATTTGTAGTTCTTAATTACTTTAAAGGAGTATCTACTCTTTTATCAAATTTGCCTCAAATCAGCCTATGTGCTCAAAACTTATTAACAGGGCACGTGTGCTATGGTTGCACAAATCTCCTTTCCTTAGTAAACTAGGCCAAATACCTCTATAAGAAGCCAAATGAAAGTTCAGTATTTTAGAAATTATATTAGAAAAAATAATTTCTTGTAGACAATCCTACCAAATCTAGTATCATGTTAATTCTACTGTTCAAAGGTACAGGAATAAACAAGAAATTATATTCTTTACATGAAATTTTGACTCTTTCTCCATGCTTCTACATGACAAGTAAGATTTTCAATCAAGCTGTTTAGAACACGTGAGATATTCCCCAGCAAACTACCGCCTTGTCTGCTTCAAACCTGCGTTAATATTGACACCAATGAGGCATGCATCTCCATGACATTCAGATGCATTTTGCATTTTGATTGAAGTACAAACCACTCCGGGCTCAGACACATGCAGTCCAGGTAGGATGCATGCATTCTGCTTTGTAATTTGGCAAGGGAACTATAAACTGGCTAAATTTTAGTAGAGGACCAAATATTCAAGAATCTGGAGATGATGGAGAGCCTTGATAACATCAACTCTGCTTTAGAGTTGCTGCTCACAACTTTGTTTTGCAAGTTTTCTTGAAGAGTACAAACACTTCTCCTAAGAACACTGTATGCCCAACAGAAGGGAGCCTGAAGTAAAGATGAACAAGCTGACTGCTGAATACTGAGGCAAAAAGGAAACAGCTGTGTAGATATGAGGCCTGTTGGACAGCTTTATAAATAGAAGTCAGTGGATCAGAAAACTCATGACAAAAAAAACCCCCCAAAAGAGCGCAATTTTTTTTTAATAAAGATTTTAAAATTATGTAATTCTAATATTTTAAAGTTATCATTCATGTGCTACAGAAGAACTTTCTAAAACTGAAAAAATGTTTATGTTCTAGAGACTGTTCTCAGTAGAACCTAGCAAAAAAAATGTTGAAAGAAAGGCAATGATACAGTAGTCACATGAAATAAGCAGAATATTTAAGTTCTTCTGCTGGTTCCTAAACTTCATAAAGCAGTGTGAATGCAAAACCCCAGGAAACGACTGGCAAGATTCATAAGAAAAGGAAACTGGAAGTGATGCCACCTTTCATCCAAAAGTCCAGTCACTAATACAGTCATCTGGGAGAAGACACTAGACAGAGAAGACGTCTACCCTTTTGAGGGGATTTTTAGTAGGGATTTTGGAATAAACCTCCTTGTTTTGTTTCATGGAAGTGTTCACTGAGTGAGAATGACTCAAGTCTGATACGTAAACCAGGAACTGGGGAGGTGGGGCATCCTATACTTTTAATCCCTGTTCAGGTAGGCATTTAACATTCTTAAAGTGGAACAGCTAAATCAGAGAAGAGCACCCCAAATACTCTGCAAAACTCTGGTTAGATCAGACCTGTGGGAAGTGTTGAACTTATGAAAAGCAAGACGTGTCCCCTTACAGACTGTAACTGACTGGCTACCAGGTAAGACAGCAATTGCCATTGTTTTCTGTTTTGTTATCATAGTATTTTATTTCCTTTCAGTTTGGCAGCCAATCTGATAAATAAAAATCAATTATTGGTGCAGACTTTCTCAGAATTCATAGACAAGTTTTACAGATGTGATGATAATGCCAATAAATTAGTTTCAGTTCTAGTTTTCTGAACAAAAACTGCTAAGCAAACACGATTACTTTCAAAGAACACAAACAAATTTAACAATCTAAAAGTGTGTCACTTTCTCCTTACAGTGATTGGTCCAGAGTTGCTGATATCTCAGCAAAAATTTTGAACAACACTAAAGGAGTATTACGTTTAACAGATTTTCTTTGTTTCTTGTAAGTTTGGGGGTTTTGGATGATGAGAAAATTCTTAGAAGCTTAGTAATGTGTTTCTATGTTTACTCTTCAGGTATTTTTAAAATCTCCCCGATAGCAACTCATTGTGAGGTAATGTGAGTTATTTTATGATTTTGAAGTAGAAGCATCATTTATCACTTCCAGTACTATCTGCAATAGTTTAAAAGCTGCACTGGAACATTGTACTTCCACAACTTTTAACTCCCTTCCCTTGTCCTTGTCCTTGCCCTTGCCCTTGCCCTCGCCCTTGCCCTCGCCCTTCCCTTTCCCTTTCCTTTCCCCTCCCCTTTCCCTTCCCCTTCCCTTTCCCTTTCCCTTCCCCCTGCCCCCTCCTTTCATTTCTGGTTTTAAGGAATTATCCTCTTTTTGTCTACCCGAAAGAATGTGGTTTGCTTGTTGGATCCTCTATGAGCAATGGTTAATATTTTGCATGAGTTAATTAATTTTTACAAATCACAACAAAAGGAAGAATCACAGAAGAAATTTTCACTTCCTGTTAACAAGGGCACATGCTGTCGAATATCTGTTCACCATACTTTTAATGAACTACAGTATCTTGGCAAAATAACAGACAACACCCTTTCTTTTTCTAACAAGGCTTGTGAGAGAAAATCTAGCTGTAGCATTCTGGCAGTACAGCTGTTGTCAGTATGACAATCACTGTGAATAAGACAACTGCTCCAATAAATATATATTACTTTTTTAAAAAGCATAAATATGACTGTGAACTTACCCAGTAGTGCAATTTTTCAACAAGAGTCTCCAGGTCATTTGTTGAGTTGGTGTTATGTCACCTTTAATGCTATTTAAGGCTTCTGCCAATATAACAAAGTCTGACATCAACTTAGTAGAACAATGTTCTTTACTACTGAATTACTTAATTGAGTAGAAGTGGATGCAGAGGCTAAACCAAATAGCTGCTTGCTTGGATTTTCTTTACTATGTGGATTACACACACAGCAGTAGATATTTTGGATCGAATTTCTTCGAACGGGAAGGATAAAAATCCAATAGACAAGGCATATGCCCTGTGTCTCTGCTCTGAGAACTGGGTGAGCAGTTGCAATAAATGGATGTACATAGTATCATTTTTCCAAGATCAATTTCTTAAATAAAAACAAAATTATCTCAAGGCTTATTTCTTTATGTTAATCTACTGAACCTCTATTAACCTGAAGCTGCCATGAAAAACTGCTGCGAAAAAAAGAATTTAAGAAATACTTTTCTTCCAAATGAACCCACTGGATTTGTAATAGTGATGGCTCTGCAGCCATTTTCACTCTGATACAGCTCATCCAATTCCAACATTTCTTGTAACTTCAAGCAGTTTAGACTGTGTTTTCATCTGGTGAGTTAGGGTAATGTTGACAGGAGAAATACATACACGCTGATGAGACACTGGCTCTCCTAGATGCTAATTTTTTATTATTATTCTGCATAATGATAGGTTGGAAGCATTTAAAAAGGCAATTTATGGTTTGAGTTGGGGTTTTTTTTCCTCATTTACAGAAGCATACTTTAAAGACTGGAAGCTTATGCTTTCTTCAGGGTTGCATAATTGAGACTTTTCATATTGTCTTGAAAAGGACTCTATAAATGTTACATGTGCCCAACAAGCATTATAAAATAATGTTATAAACACATTAGATCACCCCATAGTGTTTATACTCGTGCCAAATTCCTGAAGGTATGATACTGTAAGAACAAACCACAGCAGACTAAATGCAATCAATTTTACAAGTGCACCTTATGGAATATATGAGTAAACCATACATGTGTTGAATAGTGTTTGTGTTGCAGATGTTCATTTAGTATCTGTTTGTGCATTCATAGTTACAGGCTTCCCATCTGAACATATCTACTCTAATGAAGCTTTGGCAGCAGCTCCAATTGCAATGTTGTATGGGTTGGTGCTTGCTGTCTGTGTCTAGTGCCTCAAAGAATAACAAACAATATCAAACAAACCCAAACTTCAGTGCTAATGAGCAAGACCTCCCCGCTCTGCTACAGGTGTTTTACTGACATAAAAAATCAGGACTAGACAATTGCCCTCTGATTCCCAGATCACATTCAAATAGTGACTAGACACAACATGGAGTTTAGTAGAGTTTAAAATAAAAATAATAATAAAAAATCATCATTAGGTGTATTTGTCACAGTGATTTAGTAGTGCTTCCCCCAGTTTTTTTAACCTGCAACAAGCAATAGAAGCAGTTTGGACCATTGAGGAATATGGCAATCAATCAATTTCTCTGGCACAGATTGTGCTTTTTAAGACAAAACCCAGAAACTGATGAGAGATTGCTGTCAATACCTCTCTACAGGGGAAGGAATGTTTCTTTAGCAACTAAGTCCCAGGTCAGTAGACTGTAATAACAAGTGAAGTAATTCAGACTAGTTAACTTTCAAGCTTAGCTGTACTGCTAGTCAACAGCGCATGAATGCTGCTCAACTGCATAAAATACAATTGTTCTCTCCTATCAGCTTCTGATAAGTTTTTCTTTAGAGTGTCACATGTTTGCAGCTTTCCCTGTAATTTTTTTGTAATTATGGGGACTATTTCCTATTCTTTATTAATTCGTGTTTTAGAGTTATGAATGCTTATTAATTCTCACTTGATAAACTCTGGTTTGCTCCTATGCCTTTGTGGGATGGTGTGAAAACATGACATTCATGCCAATTTGTCCAAGGACTTAGGGCTTTGCAGAACAGACAGTATGCAATTGTGCACCATTGGAATGCACAAATTTAATTACAAAAATGTGCAGAGTTGATCTTGGTTTTGTTATTTTGCAATTTTTCAACGTTTTACCTTGTAATCTTAATATTCTCTTTATGTTTATCTTGCTTTAGAAGGAACATAAAGAGAACATAAACATCTGCAATATTTCTCAGTAGGAAAACTAGTAGTTGAAAATCCACGTTTCAAGTAAATAGACTATTTTCCCAGTCACTTCTGCTTAGAATAAGTTCCACTCTGGTTCCCATCTTTTTGCTCCATTTTCTGCCAAATATTAAGAATATTTCTTTCTCTCTTTTTTCTTCCTCCTTTGGCAGAAGGGCACAGTTTAGTAATTGTTTAACTACTAAACTGTAATAACTAAATGATTTAATGGCATAATCGCTAAACAGCAATTATTTAATTACTACAGGGTTTTTTCCTTCACTTCTCTAAGGTTCCAAACTACTCTGGAAGCATCTCAAGGCTAAAGATACTAGTTGAAATGAATAGAATATTTTCCAGTAAATCCAGTACTCAAATCTTTAGAGCTTAAGCTCACAAGAAGGACACTCCACTCATTCATCTGAAAAAATACCTATATTTGAGCGAGAATTTACACTAAATAAACTGTGTATTTCTGAAGGCAGCTATGGCAGATAGTACAACAGTAAGTTGTGAGAAGGATGGGCTGAAAAAGTTGAGATATAAAAGTTTAAGTACTTTCCTATTATTTATCTTTAAAAATCACCAGAAATATTTTTATGTTTTACTAAAAGATCATACTTCGGTGGTGTTTGGTTTTTTGGGGGTTTTGTTTGTTTGGTTTTGGTTTGGTTTTTTGGTTGGGGGTGGTTTTTTTGTTCTTTTTGGAGTTTTTTAATTAGTGCAGAATGGACAGAGAAACTGGAAAAAAACCCAAATTCAAACTCGGGAGCATTCTTAGTTGTTGGCCACGGTGAGACTGCACTATAGACAAAAAGGCACGAGAAAAATTGCATTACTTAGTCACCTTTCGATTCAGAGATTTTCATATGCAAATTCTGAGGCGAGTGAAACCACAGCTCTTGGAGGTGCTGTGCTCCAGGGCCGTTTTCTCCAGCAACTGGGCTCCATCGCCCAGGTAAGGCTGTTCTACAAGATCCCACTGAAAGTAAAGGGAATGTTTAACTCAATAAAGCTTGAGAACAGTTGATCATGCATTTGACTGATATTTAACCCACCGGGTAAAGGAGAACACAGGTGCACAACGAACCTTCAGTCTGAACAGCATTTAGTATCTGTGCTGCTCCACTGACTGCAGCAGCACGCTGCGTGCTGTATTCTCCGCTGTCTGTATTCGATGTCAACTCTGGGTACAGCCGTCCCCGGCTTTGTTTGGCCACACGGCTGCGGGGGAGCTCCTGTTGCTGGCGCTCGGCTGCCCCACGAGGGAAAGGCCTGACCGCCCCCCCGGGCTGCTCCGCGGCGGCAGCGCCAGCTCGACGAGCGGGGCCTGCGCCCGGGGTCCCGCTGAGGGGAACCGTGCTGGGCCCTGGGGCCCGCCCAGGGCCGGGACGCGTTTGTGAGAAACGCCTTCAGTGATGGCAGCTCCAGGGACAGCTGCAGTGCGAGCTGCAGGCTCAGCTCTGGGCCGGCAGGAGAGCTCCCGTAAGAAGCCATGAACAGCCAACCCTTTGCACAACAAAGGGCCCGGGGACCTGCGGCCCGGCCAGGTGAGGGACACACAAAGACATGGCAGGAGCCAACGACCCCCAGACTTCCGTGCCCTTAGACTGTGAGGGTATAAAAACCATGGGGTCCCTCCTGAGAGGTACCCTGCTTGAGCTGCTATGTTATGATTTAGTTACTACACCATGATTAAATTATTTTAAGGATCAGGACATCTGAGATATTGCTATGTAAAACCTGTGGCTGAGCTGGTAAGGAAATCTGGTCTGTGTGAGTGTGGGAGGTGCAGCTGCGAAGGGGCTTCGGTCCCAGCTCAAGCAGTGGGAATGTCACAGCCAGAGTGGTTCCTAGGTAGTGGAGCATAAAATCTTTGAATGGTTTGGGTTGGAAGGGATCTTAAAGACCATCTAGTTCCAAACCTCCTGCTGTGAGCAGGGACATGTTAAATGAGACCAGGTTGCTCAGAGCCCTATCCAACCTGGCCTTGAACATGTCCAGAGATGGGACAGCCACAATTTCACTGAGCAACCCATTCCAAGGCTTCACCACTCTTGTAGTAAAGAATTTTTTTCCCTAATATCCAATCCAAACCTACTGTCTAATCCAAACCCACTCTCTTTCAATTTGAACCCATTCCCCCTTGCTCTGCCACTGTACACTCAAGGTAAATGGTTTGCTCCATCTTTCCCATAAGCTCCCTTCAGGTAGTGAAAGGCTGCAGTTAGGTTACTCTGAAATCATGTCTTTTCCAGGCTGAACAATCCCAATTCTCTCGAGCCTTTCCCCATAGGAGAGGTCTCCGTACCTCCGACCAACTTGGTGGCCTTCTCTGGACTTGCTGCAACAGGTCAATGTCCTTCCTCTGCTGGGGACCCCAGAAATAGATGCAGTACTGGAGATGAGGCCCAACCACAGTGGAGGGACAGAACTCCCTCCCGCTCATGCTGCCCACGCTGCTTTGGATGTGGCCCAGGCCACGTTTGGCTTTCTGGGCTTTAAGTGCGCATTGTCTGCTGATGTTACGCCTTGAATCCACCAGCACTTCCAAGTCCTTGGCAGGGCTGCTCTCTATCTCTTCAGTCCTCAGCCTCTGTTGATACCAGCTGGTTTCTATAACAGCATGGCAGTGGCCCTGTGTGCCCTCACCAAAGTGGTGAGCAGGCAGCACAAGGCTGGGCTGCGGCTGCTGGGCATGAGACCTGGCCAGTAGCAGCAGTACAGTACCGGGGCATGAGGCCCAAAACCAGCAACAGTTCCTGGTACTGGGGGTGCGAGGCCCAGCACATGGCGGCGGTGTCATACCAGGGTGTGAGGCCCAGCACATGGCGCCAACCCCGCCCCGGCCCGGCCCCGCCCCGATCACGGGCGCCGCGATGTGTCCGACCCGCGGTTCCCGTCAGGCAGCGCGCGGGGCCGCGGCCGCCCCCGCCTCCCGCC
>VWPU01016607.1:0-70344 GCA_013398955.1 Callaeas wilsoni | reverse complement strand
TTTAATGGATAGACATGGGAACAGAAAAGTCAAACGATAAAAAGCAAAAAGCCTCCCTCAAGTAGAGAGTATGTGAAACCCTATTAAAAGTGAAAGCACATTCAGGATTCTAATCATTAGTTTTTAGTAACCAGCACTCTGCGCAGTTACTGCTGCTCTCTCTTTCCTTACCCTCCTCAGAGGATCCACCCTTTAGAAGAGGGCCCTGTATTTTCTATCTCTAGGCATGGCTGAACTTAATTCTCACCGTGGTAACTTCTCACATCAACGTGAAAATAATTTAAACACTATATAATTTTGCCTGGTTACTCACCAAAATTCACACCTGAAGCCTACATGGAAGGTGCTCCATCAAAAGGACAAAATCAAATAATATTCTGGGAAAATCACGCTGCCGTTAACAGCCACTCAAGGGTCTCACCTCAGCCTTAAGAATTGGATCCCCACATCCCTGCGCCAGAAAACTCAAGCTTCCATTAGCGGCTGCTAGAGTCAGTTGTCCCACGTTGTCCTGCCTTTCACCATTGATGCTGAGATAGGTGTTAATGGCAGCCATCTGTTGCCCATCAGAACAAGCACTGACTTCCATTCCTTCTTCCAAATTCCCTTAGGGAATGAAAAGAGAGCTCTTCATTTACAGGAACAACACTGACAGGCATTGTTTCAAAGCCAGCTTTTAATTACTTAGGTGATCAATCAGAGTCTGAGTGTGTTAGGTGTGGAGGAAAAAAAAAAAACCAGAAGAGATAAACAGGAGACAATTAGATCACTGTCAGGGTTTGATCTCTTCCGTGTGGCTTGTCAATGAATTACAAATAGATTTGCTACTGCAAAGGAAGCACTGTATTAATGTAAATCTGAATCTCTCGGTCACACTGATTTACAGGCCTTTTTTTCTACTTCAGTCCTCACTGTCCCTTGTTGCAGGTATTTCAAAACTGCTCAGCCCTTAACTGAAAGCCCCTCAGTTCCACCCACCACACACACAAGCCGTTTCTACAGAAGCACTGATGAGCATAAACAAATGGTTGGCAAAGTGCACATAGAATCTGGGTTGAGGGAGCTGAGTTGAGTCATTTCTACTAACTTCTGAATTCAGTGGTCCACAAACTAATGGTCCTAATCTCAAAAACATCGTAGCACTTACAGATGAGGACATGAACCAGAGAAACTGGCCTGCAGAAGTGAGGAATAGGAAATCGGTAAGTGAAACAAGGGCTGGGATTGCCAGCAACATGAGTTAGAGACAACTGGGATACCACCAAATCTACTCGGTTTGCACCCAACTCTAATGTAGCTGAAATGTGGGTGAGCCCCACCTCTTGCAGCTCATTTCACTCAACTTTACTCATCTAGAATTTAGGCACAACTTGAACCAACAGCCATTTTCTTCCTCTCCGTTGTCAGAGCTGACCTCTGTGAGACAATCCCTTGCAGCCAGTGGTTGCACACATCCCACTTCACACATCCCAGTTCATGCAGCTGTTCCAGCATGTGGTACAGGCAATCTCTGGAGGTACCTCTCTTATTCCCTTTACTGAATTTGGAATGTAATGATTATCTTAAGGCACAAAACTTTAAGATGGTTAAATCAAGAGGAAATTAATCCTATCTTTTGTTACCATCTATTGTAATCATACAAAAATGTCTCTCAAACTGACTTTTGTAACAAATTTTAAGCTTCAGCTTTTCTTGATCTGAAAGACCATAGCTTGAATGAACTGAGCTAGCTCAGTACTAGAGACTCGGCCTTTCTTCCTGTCTCTTCATAGCAGTGACAGCTGGGAGTCACAGAATAGCTCCACTTGGAAGGGACCCTTAAGGATCATCAAGTCCAGCTCCCTGCCCTTTGCAGGATGACCTAAAACTAAGGCTGAGAGCATGGTCAGTGAGGTACGTACCTTTCAGATACCCCATGTAGTACTGAAAACACTCCTTTCCTTTTGAAGCAGCTACTTTTACTTTCTCTTTCTGATCAATAATCCCCTCCACCAGGATTTGGCTCTGGACAGATGAAGAAGCAGCAGATCCTGTCAGGCCTAGCCAAATATCTTCAAAGGCTCTTAACTGCAGCCATAAAGGAAAAACATTTATTCAAGGCCACCACACAGAATTAATGATCGTTCAGAGATGGTGCTCAAATATCAGTGCCTCCCACAAAAGGATAAGTGGTGAGGGAAATGTTTCCCAGTGCTTGTACAGTATGCAGGAGTTACACTGCGAGGGGCACAAGCATCAGTGTGATTAGCCCAGGAGCTGAATGATTGGGTAGCACGAGGCTTGTGGACAAAATTTTAATGGAAGCAATGAAAGAAACATAATGTCCCAGTCAGTTCTCTGTGAGGCTGCTAATTTGTGCCATTTATTCCAAAACACAGAATAAAGCAAGCTCATGCAGAGCAGCTGATACTCGTTCCATCTCTCTCCTCTCTAAAAGAGAGAGGGATGGAAAAATAAAATAATTTAGTATTTGTTACTGGTTAAATCATCATCACAATTTTTTTAAGGGATGGTCTATTGTCTCAGTTAGTGCCTGATCACCCACATGCCTGCTAATGAAGAGTTTGGATGGTACTGACCCCATTCGTTTTCTGCCTCACTGTTGTCTCCATCTGCCTCTCCACCATATTAATTTCACAGGAAATTAAAAGCAAATGCAAAATGAGGGCGGGGAGGGGGGAGAGAAAAAGGAACAGATTTGTCTCAGAATGAGCATCATATGAGCTGTTCTGTGCCTTTTTTAGTTCTTTTTTGGCAGTTCTTTTTTCTGGCAAATGATGCTTTGCGTAAGCATTGTATTTTGTTTCCCTCTTTCTTCTGACGAGGTGAAAACCCCATACACAACAGAGCAGTCATGCTGAAGGGGAGTTACAACAGCACACAGCCTCTTAAAACTGACACACTCCACTAGAAACATGCTTACTTTATTTGTGACAGCTCTACAGAGAATTAATGCTGGTGCCTTCCTTTGTCTGTCGGTCACATCGCATGGACACTGCCTAACTGCCCCTTTAGAGACAGCCCTGAAGAAACCGGGAGGGTTTTGTGTTGCCTGCAGTCACTGCCTGCGCCTGATCCCTTTGGCAGATAGATGGCAGCAGGCCTTTAAAAACCAAACCCCAGTGCCAGTAAAAGAGAGCAGAAACTCACTTCAATTTCCAGAGAATAGTTCTTCACATCAGCAGTGCTCTGATTCTTTATGGATACTCCAATCAACCCCTCATCTCTGCCATGAGCAGCAAGGTGGAATCTGCCCTCTGACTGCAAAATGATGTCATCTTTGTTGAGCTGATGCTTTCCAGATAAAACAATGACCTAAGTATGCACAAAAAAGGTGTTAAAGGTCCCAAATTCTTCCAAATAAATGGGCTCTGCTTTGAGTAAGAAGTTGTACAGTGGCAGCATTCTCATGAAATTACACCACGAATAAAACTTGTAGTTTCAGGAAGCAGCACATCCTCCTGCTCCTTACAGTAGTCTTCATTACATCTTCAGTTTCTGTGCTCTAACAAAGTATGTTCAGTGATTACAGCCTAAGACCAGAGGAACAGTTGCAGAGAACTGTATTTTGTTAAAATGTCCAATGTTTTTTGCTCCTGCACTTCTCAGCTACTCTAGCCAGATGTTTTGATAAAGTTGGGGATACATGGGAGGTGAGGTGAATATTGTCCTGATTTGGTCTGGGATAGAATTAATTTCTTCTCAATAGCTGGTACAGTGCTGTATTTAAGATTTGGAATTGGAATGGGAATGGGGTTGGTTATACACTGGTGTTTTGGGTTTTGCTCCGTTGTGTTTATCCTAAGTTAAGGACTTTTTTGTGTGCCTCTCCTGCTCTGCCAGTGAGGAGGTGCACAAAAGCACAGCTGGGACAGGTGACCCAACCTGGCCAAAGTGATATTCCACATCACAGAATATCATGTCCAGTACATAAACTACGGGGAGTTACCCAGAAGGGGCAAATCTGGGTTTGGGAAGGGGGTCTGGCATCGGGCAGCAGGTGATGAGCAATTGTATTGTACATCACTTGGTTTAGTTTTTCCCTTTTCATTAGTAGTAGTAGTAGTAACTATTATTGTTGTATTTTACTTTGTTTTCAATTATTAAACTCTTCTTATCTCAACATATAAGTTTTACTTTTGATTGTCCTCCCCATTCCACAGGGAGAGGGGAGGGAGAGAGGGTGTTGAGTGAGTGGCTGTGGTGCTTTATTTCCAGCTGGGCTTAAACCATGATGCCTTTGAAGAGGATGATCTAAAAATACAGAGGAGGAGTGACGTGCATATACATTCTCTGCATTACAAACAGGTTCTATCACACCTTGGTCTGGGAAAAAGTTTTCCTGTTGCTAACAGAGTGTGACCTGCTCTGACAGTAAATAAGGAAACCAAGATGTGTTTTGGCCACTGGGAACTGGAGAGAGACATTTATTGCAAGTTCCAAGTTCTGTGTTTGTCGTGAGTCTCTACAAGCAGCTCTGAGGTCCAGCATGCACCAAAGGAAGGTCATGGGTGGGCCTTCAGTTATGTGTGTAATAGAAAAATAAGGTTACATTACGGTTCAAAAATCCATCACTACCAGCAGAGCAATCATAAAAACCAGCAAACTTTTACCCACAGGGGAAGGAAAGCACTTTTACTCCTCTCTAGTTTCCTTTTTGATCACCTATGAGCCTGTTTTGGTATTCTCCAGAAACATGAAATTAAAAGAGCTCTGAAAGAGGAATAGGAAAGAAAGAGCATGAAGGAAATGAGAACGTTTACAACCATAAAAGGACCTATAGAATACACTAAAGTGGCAAACAGAACCTTTCTGCCTCAGTCCATCAAATGACAGTGTATATTTAAATTACTGAAGTATGGTAAGTCTTGTGAAGAGTTGCAGCTGAGGAAAACTCTGTCTCCAAACGAGTAATTACATTTAAAGTGAAGTAGGTTCAATGTGTTTATGTCAGACTTACATTTGGAAGGTCACAGAACTCAAAGCTTGTATAGTAATCCAGGCAAGAGCAGTAGTTTGTTTCTATTTTACCCAGAATCTTCTGTTTGGTACATGGGGTCAGGAAAATATTTTCCAGAACAGCTTCTAACTGAAATATGTCAGGATACAAGAGTTGATTTCCCTGCAATGAACCAAGAAAAGAAAGTTAAAAGATGATGGCAGGATCTTAGACACTCCTTGGAGCCCACTCATCCCATCCCCGGGCTGGCTTTTTTTATTCCAGTAGCTTCAGGATTTTAATGTAACATTTTCAAAACAACATTTCTACTTGACAATGTTTTAGTTTATCAGCCTTGTTACTGGATCCCATCCTACAAGTTTGGCAAATTTAGGGCACAGGTGAGGCCTCTAGTTTGTAAGAACCCTTTCTTTCTTAACTATGCTTCATTTAGCTTTCTTCCTGTGTAGAGAAGTACGTAAAATGTAAAGTGAAATAATGATATTTCACCAAAAATGGTGCTCTACAGAAGCTTTCTTAAAATTCACTCAACATTACATCTAAAAACAAAATAAGTTCTCGTCTACTAAGAACAGCTTCCATAAAAAAGGTAAGTCAACTGCTACAACTGCCTTCTCTTACCTTGTATGTGAAATTGTGTTTGAATTTTTTGTCATCCCAGTTCAGATCTAGGTATTCATGAAACAGTGTTGGTCTATGCTCCAGAGACCCACATGCATGCAGGTGTTCCATGCTGAATATTCTCTGAAGCTGGAAAAGTGGAAAAAATTGACTCATACAAGTAATTTTTTTTTAAAGTGTTTAGAATATCCTAGAGCAAAAAGTTTCCTGGGCAAAAATACCCTGTGAGAACCCCTGGATGGTCAACACCCATGAAACACTGCTTCAATCTCTCCCAAGAAACCTAACGGGCTGACAGTTCTGTCCCGAGGGAAAGCTGCAGCCCAAGTACAGCCATGTCTGGCAACACGAAACAGAATTTTTCACAGGGTTTATTTTTCTTCCTCTGAGATACAAAAAGATTGACTTCAAGGCTTTCATATGGTAACAAGTACAGAAAAAAAAAAATCATTCTGTGAGGATCAAACACAGAAATCCGGCTGCACTCATCCCTTCCAAGGGGTGTAAGACTCATACCTGACCTGCAGAGAGTGTCACACAGCCACCCCAGGCAGCGATGTCCACCTTGGATTTATCCTCCAGGCCCAGCCGGAGGTGAGCAGGCTGCCCAGCATTCCCTGAGACCTGCAGCTGAAAGCAGAGAAGGGTTTGTCCAGCAGCAAGACCAGAACCAGCAGAATGGTCCCCATCCAGTGGAGGAAAACAGAGCCGCAGTGAAAGCTGCCATAGATCCATGTTCAAACTCCAAGGAACTCTGTGGTCTGGAAGCTCTGGGCCTGAGACAAACACAGGGAAGCTGCACTTCTACAACCAAGGCCATGGAAGGCTTTTGTTACCCTCTCTGGAAGCTGCCTGGGGTCTGTCATGCAAAGCAATTAATGGCACAACTGCAATAATGACCCTACAAGAGAATTTATTCCTCTGAATAGGATTCTGGAACCATACTGAGTATTGTGCAAACCCCCCTGAGCACCAAAGGGCTTCAGATGAACAAACACTGCACAGCTGGCACAGCTTACTGCTCAAAGTCTTCAGCCTCAGCAGCTGCAGTGTCCTGGCCCACACAAAGCATTGCCAGACAGAAATGATACTGTAGTATTTGATCTTGAAGGATGATTTGTGGAGTTCCTCCTCCTCTTTTTCCCTATATATGCTTTGCAAGTGCACTTCACAACTGTATTTAAAAACCTTTCTAGCCTTGCACGTTTTCACATTTGTGTTGTGTTAAATTTCCTGTACAATCCAAAAATTTACATTTTCTTCATGGGGTATCAAAGGGTTCCTGGTTTGGTTTTGTTTTGGGGTTTGGTTTGTTTGTTTTTCTTGTGTGTGCAGACTAGGAGTTTGTTCATCGCTTAATGGACAAAATTTGCCTCATTTTCATTGCTTGGCTGGTTCCTGGGGACTTCTGGGTTCCTCCCATCCAAAATGGGTCCATGCTAAAAGTGCAAGGCTGTTGGCTAGGAACTGTTCTCCTTAAAAAAGGAAACACTGCTGGTGGTTTGGACACAAGGCGATAACAGCACTTGGTGCTCTTTGCATTTTTCAGGATATCTGGTTCTGCAATTCTCAGGGATGAAAGGCCCACTCACAGTAAATGCAGCATCACAGCTGTGTGTTTTGCAGCCCAGTCTCATGATCTCACCTGCTGGTTGTACTTTCTGCCCCTTCTTTCTGACAGGGAGTGCACCTCCAGTTGCTTCAGAGTGTAATTAAATGGGTGGGCAACAGTGGCTCTGTAGCTTGTCCGGTGCCTTCCAAACTTCAGAGAAGATGACACTGATATCTGATCCATATCAACAGATGGAAAAGGAACTTGTGAAATAAAACACCTCTCAAATACTGACCTCAAACATGCACCCAGTAAGATTTCCCTGTACCTTGTCCTCAGATGAATTATGTGCACAATAAAGTCCTTTCCAAAGTAGTGAGGGAAATTAATGTTCAAATTAGGACAATTCTTGCTGCTTGAATTCCATGCACAGCACAGCTCAAAGCAGAACTATTCTCTGTATTTTACTAAAATCATGAACAATGCTTAAGTTTGTTGAGGCTTAACTTCAGTCTCATCTTTAGGCACTATAGGCTGCACTGCCACAGAGTCATTAGACACAGCTTGCAAAGTTAAAGCACAAGAAAAAACATCTGCTTCATTGGGAACTAAATTCTGTTATGTTGCTGAGAGCAAAAGATTTTTGTGGTAATTTAGATAGTGGTGGCATTTGCATAGTTATGGTAATTTAAGTAGTAGTAAAAAATACATTTTATATGACTGCTATAGTAGATTTTTGAATTTTAACACTTTTTAAAGAAATCAAGAAGTTCTGTGCTCTTTGCAGGCACATTTATGTTTATGTGTGGTAGCATATTTTATACATTGTCTTCTATCTTTCCATTATTCAGAAAATAATGTAATACTCAGCCAAGGTGCTGCATTTCAGATGCACATGTAAAGATAACACAGTTAGCAGAGAGTCAGAAAAGTGTCCCCACTTAACCACATCTGGAAATCAAACTACCCCAAGTTCTCTTAGTTCTGTCTTTTTCACTCTTTGTATTTTTTCAGAAATAGTGCTGACTTACTTTCAGAAAACCAAGACTGGTTTCAACTGTTCCATATTTGTCAGTCTTGCTAACAAAGAGAAGAGTGAAAGAATGAAATACAAAAGAGCTTTGACTGAATCAGTAAATGAAAATTTACTGATTGCTAAGCAAGGTATGTGTCCCTTTCTGTGTGGGTAAATACAGTGCTATACCCATGCAACGAGTTCTTCATCCACTTCAATCTCAACTAATGCTCATGCTCACTCGTGTTAGATTTTATTTCTTTGTCCCTAAGCTGCTTTAACCATGACATTTGTGCTACTCTTTCCACCTACTCCCGGAGGCCTTTACCCAGTGCTTTGAAGTTTATGCATTTCATTACCTAAGGCTAAGCAGCAAGGTGTGGGGTTACTGCAAACAAAAAAATACTATGGCCTGAAAATTCTTCCTACAAGGATATCGGCTGCTCATCTTTCATAGTCAGAACTTCTTATATATCCAAGAAGGGCCATAGTGTGCCTTATAGCTGAATTCCCTGGCTTGCTTAGTGCCTTTTTAAATTAAAAAACAAATCTCTTGATATTCCTGACATTCTCCTGACATTTATTTGCTCTGGGCCACTGTACCTTGTCCTTCTCGTTCCAAACGACAGAAAGATCATCCCTGTGACTGCGTGCCGAATGTTTCACATAGAGGTTGACCCTGGCATGCCGTGGAAAAGGGATGGAGAGAGGATGGAGAAGTTCCACTACAAGGAAAACAAACAAGCAGGGTTTCCCACCAGGAATCATGACCGTTGCCAGGACAGTTTCCCACAGGCAGCAGGACATCACTTGGTTCCCAGGGAAGCACGGTCTCTGCTCATACACACACACTCCCCTGCCCAGCAGCCACAATGACTTCAGTGTGCAGGTGTCTGCTCACCGTGAGGAAATGTAAGTGAAAACAGGAACCCTGTCTCTATTTACCGGCAAAACAGTAGTTACCTGCAATAAGCACAAGATCGACAGCTACACCCAGAGCAGCTTCAGCAACAACAGCCAGGGAAGTAACCTGTGTGAAACTGAGATGGCCTGACACTGGAATGGGAACAGCTTTCACCACTCCAACAAGTAAATGCAGTTACTGTCTCTATTTTCAGATCATAAAGCCTCAACATGAGGGTTTAACACCTCAAGGTAGCAGCCAGTGTGACCAGTGCTTCCTGCAGTACCCAGTACTTGTGTTCCATATCCACAAAACAGAAAGAGTATTCTGAAGTGGATGTTCCTGACAGCCAGACCTATAATTAATTTAAGGCAAATAAGACCTTAGAAGCCCTAAATTGAAACCAAGATTGAAACCCTTTGGACATACACTTTGAAATCAGATTTATGTAGCTTATTTTCTTTTATAGTCTGCTTTGAACACTTGTAAAAGACTTGAGAAACCTACCGTGAATGCTGTGACCTCCAGGCAGCTTTGGGAAGAGTCCAGTGTAAGTGCCTGTTAGCTTTATCTCTTTGCCATCCCACAGGGCAATGTGCCTCAGCAGACGTGTTCTGTTGCCTTTTTGGTAAATTGTCATAAACACAAGTTGCCTCGGAAGAATTTTAAACTAAAAATAAAAGAGAGGAAATATAAAACCCCAAGTCCTCTGAGAAGTTAAAACCTATGTGTAATTTTGGTACTCCAAAGTCCTGTGGAGTCTGTAGGAATGTGTTTTTAAAGGTCTAGTACAATGATGCTCTAAGCCCACTGTTCTCATACAAGCAACTATTCATTTCTAGTTGTCTTCGTTTCTACAGAAAGTCGTCTTTGCAAATAATGGAACATACATAAACAACTGAGTATTCCCTTTACAATAGTCTTTGATTATTATACAGTTTGATTTTCTTTTATCTCACAGAATAATCCTTGCAACAGCAAGAGTCCCACTATTACAGAATAAATCCAGCAGATAGCACAAACAACAATAGGTATTTGTGACATCTTTTCTTATTTAGAGAAAGAAATGTGTGGTATCTGCATAATAAAAACTGGCAATTGTTCAGTTTGTAACACATTCTTTTTCTTATTTCCTATAAATCCTATATTTGTGCTCCATCTATAGGAGCAAACAAATATAAACTCAAACTAATCCACAGTCAAATGTTTGCTTGTGCCACTGGAGAAATCAAGGGCAAAACGCCTCGCAGGGCAGGAGCTGTGTTTGACCTTCACTGCTTGGCAGCCACCCCCTGAGTGCCCTGTCACAGCCTGCCTTTGCCACCAGTGGATGGTACCAACCTGGGCCATGGTCTGTGCCACTTCAATGGCATTAGTGTAGCTGCTTCCAGTGAAAGTTAGCTTTGCTGAAGCATTGAAATCCCTTTTATCCATCCTGAGGTAGAGTTTGCCTTTTGCTTCACTCATATCATAATTTACCTTTTCAAGTTCCCATTAAATTTAAAAAAAAAAAAAAGGAAAAAGAAAAGAAAAGACTGGGATTGTTAACATCTTTAAAAACAGGAAGATCCTCAACAATAACAAAAATGTTAGACATACTAGTACTAGAAATAAAGCAGCTTGACTCCTAATATATTAGACAGGTCTACTTAGCAGTGAGGTAGGCAATGGATTACTTGCAGATAGTTACCTTAGAAGACAGTTCTGCTGCACAGGGGAAGTACTGCAGAAAGAAGGGATGAGTCTGGAGTGCTTTTATATTCAACTCTTCACTAAAGGGAAGAAATGTACTTTTGTTCAACAATATTTCAGAAAGCCCACTCTTGCTGGCAGCACAAGTTCATCCGAGTTAGCTCCAAGTCTGCCACAGCTTTTAGAGTTAAAACGGCAGTGCCTGCCACTGAACACTTACCCAGCTCCCAGTTTTTGATGCATTCACACAAAATGACCAGCTCTGAGCTCAATAAAAAAATCTGTGGGTGCATCCCAGGGACAGAATGTAGCCCACTGCACCAGAAATCACTTTGCCATAGCAAATGCATCAGCTTTTTAAAAACGAGAAAGGTATTTTTGAATCTGACTTCACAAGCACTGTCATGGTTTACAAACTTAGAATTTACAATGATTAGAGATTTTAATAGAACTTACAAGACTTTTCAGTGCAAAAATCATTTGCTAGAAACTTAAGAAATATCTGAAATACCCCAAGGCTGAAAATATCACACCTCTTAAACACCCTTAAAAGCCTACAGTTTTGTGCAGATACAGCCATACTGATACCAACTTAGAAAACCTAGTCGCCATAATTTTACAAGTTTCAACTCTGCCAAAACAATTTTATAAGATTTAAACAGTTATGTCAGGTTAAGTTATATTTTTAAGTACTTGTCTGGCTCAGGAGTTTTATGGACTCTTTCACTGTCTGCTACTTGGATGCTGTGTGGGCAGGGAGAGACAGGCACGTCCCAAGCTGTGAGGGGAGGAATGTGTCTGCAGCCCTTCAGAAACCGCCTGAGGTTTACAGACTGTTTGGTGTGACTACTCACTTTATCCAAGTTTTGTTATCCATTTCACCAGTGAGTTGGTGATTAATACAGTAACTGTTTTCCATGGAATCACAGTGGCCTAAGGACATTTTTTATAGTGCTCAGAATCACCCTTTTACCCTTGTTGGTCTTTTTTTCTACTGATGGAAAAGGAGAAGTTTGTGTTTTGCTCATAGGTCAGCCTCAGAGCTCCTTCAGTTTCATTTTCAGTCATGACTTCTTGAACTGTCATCTGTGGAGGGGAAAATAAACAAATCACATGCCATAACTTCTACCCATCATTTCACCTCAATTGAACACAATCTCTTGACTCACTTGAAACCATCATCTTGACTGAAGTTTATCTTCCAGACAGGCCTTCTGGATGCTTCCTAGATGTAAACCAAGAGCCTCAAGAGAGGTTTTCCTTTTCTTCTGTGTGTTTCCATAGCTACTCATTTGCATTATTGACAAATATTAGTGTTACTTTCAATGTACCCTTATGTGGTTTAAGTCTAAAGCTACTCGTTCGTGTTCATTTTTCATATACTCGAAAGGAATTGCCTTTTTTTTTGACATCATCTTCCTCCCACAGCTGCTGCATCATCTACAGCTTTATCCTGAAAATGCTAAAGAATCCCTCTGGGAAAGATGAGGGCCGTTTCCCACACTTCAGTATCAACGCTGGTATTTGCCAAAGTCTGTGGGAACAGTAATTTCTGAAGTGCCCTGGTTATAACTCATACCTTATACATGAATAAGGTACCTCAACAACTACCATCTCTGCTTTTCTTGTTTTTTTCATTCAAATATTTAGAGCATAAAAAGATATTTCACTAAATATTAACGGGGAAGAAGCAGTGAAAAATCTTAGACCTTTCAATAAAATGTTGGCATTAAATATTCCCTTGAAACACTGATACTTAGTATGCAGGTTTAATATTGATCTAATGTTTATGTTCAGGAAAGTTGACATTTACTCTTGCATCCTATCTTTGTGTCCTGTTATTTGAAGAGAAGGTGGTGGATCACTTGGAAGTGTTTTTCTGTGTATTACCCTTCAAAAGGGATAGATACATTTCAACTAATGCTTCTTCCTCCCAAGGGATAAACAGGTACAGCCTTTGTTGATCCTATCAAGTAGTTTGGAATATAAATCTACTTCTGTTTACTCAACACTGAAGCATTTTAGGTATTTGTGCTACAAGTGGTTTAACCAAGCCAAGGAGCTCTCTAGGTATGAAGGATGGCTGTTTTCTACCAAAAGTTCTTTCTACTTTTGTGAGCCCTATCAGCTCAAAGTAACAGTAAACACATGCCTTCCTGAAAAGATTAACCCTGAAACTGGGGATTTCAGGTACCTGACCAGGTTTCTTGGAAACAGACCACTAGCGCTGTACTTAAGTTAAACGAGGATTCAGATAAGCTGGGCCAAGTCAGCTCTCAGCTGCACTTGTATAAACCGGTAGAAATTTCACTGAGGCCACTGGAAGTGCTCTGGATTAATGTGAATGTAACTCAAGTGACAGCTTTCATCAAAGCACAGCAAAAGTTCTCTGGTGCATTACCTTAAGAAAGAAGGGAAGTCCCAGGTGATGGAGAAGTGATATTGAATGCTTCACCTCTGCCATGAACAGAAATATACCAAAGAGTTCAAAGTCTGTGTCAACATCCACAGTCACAGTTATATCTTTCTCATCATACTGGATTTCACAGATAGTCTTGGCTTTGTTTTCTATATAGAAGGGACAAAATAGTGCCAATTTCAGCAGCTAATTTTTGAGAAATTTCAGTACTGCCTGCATAAAATCAATCCAGCCAGCTTTTAGGTCAATACATTCATTAAGAAAAAGTCATCATTCAGAATGACAAGAACTTTGGCCTGTGGTTGGAGAAGGGCAGAGTTTTTCTGGATGTCCTTGAACTCTGTCCTTACAAAGTCTTGTGGTAATAGAGCTGGTGTACCCACATACAGTGTTAAGTGGCAGGTCAGTTCCTGTCAGGAATGGGTGCAGCTGGAGCTGACTCATCCATACAGCCAACGGCATCCCTGGCCTGCAGCAGCCTCTTCCAGAGGGGAGCTCTGAGCTCTTCTGACCTCCAGTGACTCCTTTGGTTCCAGCTACAGCAGCTCAACAGTGCCCAAAGAGCGTGACCTGAAGACCTTTCCCCACTTTCCTACCAGCTTTTCATTTTTGAAAAGGAAAATACGAGACTGCTAAAAGATAAAAATGTGATGAGAGATGTGAAACCCCCCAAGCACTTTATGATAAGACAAAACCCACAGAAATGAATGCAATCATACAGTGACTGTGGCTGTCCAGAGAGCAACCTCTCATCCTGCTGCTTTTTTCTGAATGGATGAAAGGAGATGATGCCACTCAAATTAGAACTGATTCAGTGCCTGCTAACCTCAGTAATTCCTGCCCTTTGGTGCTCTTGTTGTTTTCTTCAACATGAATATATTCCCCTGGGGGCACTTAACGTACCTGATCACAGTGTAAGGGAGATATGCAGACAGGATTTACGCCAGGGAAAGCTTTGAGGGTAGACTGGCTTCATCAACTAATCACAGATGCAGTTTCACAATGACAATTTTACTTACAAACAAGATAAAGGCTTTTTTTAGGTACTACCAGTAAATCTTAGTCAGTTTGTAGGAAGTAAGGAACAGTTGAAACGTCCTCAAAGAGCTATAATAGAATAAAAAACCCTGCCAGGAATGGCAGGTACCCACCTGATTTCTGTAAACTGAGAATCAAGTTGATTGCCTTAGGGTAGCCAGATGCCTGGAGTACCTCACTGCTGTGTACACTCTGGCAGAAGATATCCATTTGGTGGCCAACATAATAGGAGTTTATTATGTACGTGATGGATGTTTCTCCAGCTGCAATGTGCACATATCTCTCTCGAGTAGTGTTTCTCCCTTGAAAAACCACATCTATCTAAAACAATGACACACAGATATCAGTTCTCAAAACAATATTTAAATACGATTGAATTTTAAGACAGGAGAAAATGGAAGTGAAAGAAAGTTCTCTCTGGTCTATATTTATGTCAAAATCTGTCCATTAACAATACGTATCTTGGCCTTTCATTAATCATCTTTGACTTTCCAGCATGAAGCTCATCCAACTGAATGAATATCAAGCCATGCCAGCCTCACTGATCCATGTCAAATTCTCGTTAGGTTCTTTTTTACCCCACAAACAAAACTCCCTTTGTATAAAGGCTACTTAATCTACACCTACTGACAGTATTTACCAGATAGTAGGTATTCCAATACTTCGCTGAAAATAGCACCCAAAGAAATGCTTCTTTCAGTATAGAATTCCCATTAAAGAGCAAAGGAGCAATACTCCAGTCCCTGGTGCAACGTGCTCAAGCTATTCTCCTGTAGAGTTACAGTATCAACAACACCCACTCTACTGACACTGATCAGAATGGAAGAACCTTGGTCAGAAAGCAGTCAAGAAGAAACTTTCTATTTCAGTAGTTCAGGTTTTAGGCATCCACAGTTTTTAAATACCAGAAAATCTCAGCTTCCATCCTGTACCTTACAAAATGGTAGTTTTCATTCAAGCCATGGGCTTGAATTACACCCTTATACTGGATAATAATTATAATTAAAACAAAAGAACAAACAAACCCCCACAAAACAAATAAACCCAAAAAACTCACAAAAAACCAACAAAAACCACAAAAAAGCCCCCACAAAAACCCTAAAAATCAAACCACAACAAAACAAACAAAACAACAAGACTCCAAAACTACCTGTAAAGATGACGGGATTCTGGCTTGTAGCAGCCATGGCAAAGAGTGGAGGAAATTCCCTGTTACGTTGGTACTTGTTTCAAACTCCTGGATTTGTCCTTCAAGAGCTGTTAGGTGAGCACCATAAAGCACCTTCAAACTAAAGCTCCTGGTGACTTTGAGGTTCAAGATAGCCTGTGTGCAACAAAAGTAAATTGAGAAAGACAGAATTGTAAAAGTTAAAGCTCTTGCTGGTCAGGGTTGTTTCTTTGGTTGAGACAGTATCATCTCAAAGACGTGTCAAAGATGCATCTTGTATCATTTTATAACACAGCATGGTTACAAATGTCCCTTTTAGTTTAGAATGCAGCCATTTAATATGTATTCTCAAGTACGGCCATGCTTTAATGCTATTCAGTTACACGGTTAATAAAGAGTAAGTGGTTTTTTGTGAGCCTTGTGTTTCTCATATAAAAACATATGCCAGGTAGTCAGAGCTGGGGAGGAAAATGCCATTTGGAAAGGATCCAGTGAAATCCCAGCAGGGCTCCCCTGTGCCCGGTGTGTCCAGGGGACGCTGCGGCTCTGTCAGACACAGCTGCAGCGCCCTTCTCTCACTCCGCACTGGCAGCCACCCTCCAGCCCCAGCCTGTGCAGAGTCCTGCTCTAAGCTGTTCTCCCCCGAGAACAAGCTGAGCTTCTGGACTCCCCTGAAGAACAAAGGGAGCACCTGGACTCCCCCTTCGCCGAAAGAGCGTAAAGTCACAGCCACCTGCACTGGTCCTTGCCATCCCACTTCCCCAGCTGCTGCTCCCCTCGTGGCATGGCTCCAGGCTGGAGTCGTGGCTCCCCAGCCATTGAAAACCTACCTGCAACTCAATCCTGTCTTTTATTTGCAAAGTCTTCAATGTCTCTATGTTATGAGCAAGTTTGTAGTTAAGAGACACAGCATCCAACTTCTGGACAAAGTTCAGCTCTTCTGTAATCTGCTCAGTTCAAGTAAATACGACAAAAGTTAACTGTGGCACACCTCTGACATGGAGATGTCTCTGAATAACTGTAATTATTGACTAATTACACATTAGAATAAAATTATGAAAACTATGAAAACTTTATGGTGAAGAATTGTCTAATTTTTTTAGAAGTCATAACTTTGTACTGTGAAAGGGAACATGCTGCACCAAGTGAAGATTCTTGATAAGGAAGGTTTGATATAATTTACAAATGGGAGTCATGGATCATTGCTGATGTCAAATTTGTTCCAAGGAGCAATTGCACAGAAGGAGTGGCTGAAAGATACTGCCTTCATTTAATTAAGGCCTTTAGAAGCAAACCAGCCCCTGCAGAGTATTGCTTTTGGACTGTTTGCAGAAACAATATTTACCAAATCAATTAGCTCACTTCAACCTCTATTCCTACATTACTGATATGGAGGAGACACTTACCTGCTTGCTGTTCACACAGAAATGAATAAATCCTTTATAGAAGTCACTGGTTTTTTCTGATACCACATCAAGTAACATCCTCATGGGAATGCCAACGTCAGCAGCTCCTTGGATGTTATGGGTTAGCAGCACATCCAACTCTTGCCTTTCCTGTCAGTATTTCACAGCACAGACAGTGAAATAGAGCAAAGCACGTGTAGAACCCAAAGCTCGCTGCAATACAGAGCTCAAACCAGAAATCTGTCTGTCCTACATTTAATATTAAACTCCCACTAGCTGTGTTGTTTCTCTATGGCACAGAAACATGCAGAGGTTACCAGTTATGGCAGGAAAGTGAAACATCATGAAGAAACAGATAGTTGTGTGTGTTCTCTGCTTTCCTGCTCTGACGACAAGAGAAGCCAAACTTGTAATTGTCAACAGAAAAGGAAGAGACTCACAGCCTTCCCTGTGCTGCTGTCTCACTGAATAAAACAGCAGTGTCTCAATTAATCACTGCCTGTTATTTTGCAGGGTAAATCAGAGTGCTGTAAGGAACATCCAACAGTACAGTACAAACAACAAAAATTTATACATGAAAAGCATAACAAGGAAATGATTCGGGAAGTGCCAGAGCTTGTATCTTATTATCCTATACATCTGTCACTGCACTTTGAAGGTGCCAGATTTTCAAAGATTTTATTATTTTATTTTTTTTCCTGGAATTTTTTACTATTTGTTGCAAATAAAATAGGTCAGAGTACATCACTCAGTACTTTGTTCACATACTCTAACAGCCTGCAGGGTACTCACATCAGTGACTTTGAGTATAAGGAGTCCTCGGAATTTACTTTCCTCAACAGTGATCAATGTCTGTGAATCTAGGTTCATTTTATCCATCAAAAGGTAGCCTGAACCATCAATTTTCATTGGTGCTCCAAGATCCTGTAAAAGAAAGAAAAAATTTTAGAAATACACTACTTTTACACTTAACCACAAATACATTATACCCCTGAAACTTTTAATTTCTAATCGTAGCTTTAATCACCTAGCTGTAAAATCGAGTATATCAGGCAGCATAGCCACAGGATGTTTCAGAAATCTTGACAGATTTTTAACACATTTTGTAAGTGTTGTCTTTTTTATTTCGAATATGTCTGATTATTTTTGATAAATGAGTCAGCATAAATAGAACACTGGACAATGTGGCAGCTCTTCCTGCCTAAATGAAAAGTTAATTAGTATTCTATGCTTGGCATTGTCCCAGTGGCCCAGAGCATCCATAAATTCAGTGAAACCAGACAGTACATATAAGTTTATTGTGGCAGTTCTGTTTTTGGAAAAGGGCACATGAATCTCAGCTTTGTATATTCAGATTTACCCTGACTTGCATACTGAATCCACAGATCATGATGTGATAACATGTCTCTCAAACTTTCCATACACTGAATTTTCTGACCTGAAGGTTATCTATTTACTTTGTAGACTTTTGAACTATTCCAGAGTTTGTTTCTCAAACTGCTGAGAAACTGTAACTGCTGATAAAGCCAAAGACAACTTTGAATCATCATTATTTCTGAATAGAAAAATCCTGCAGAACTCTCAAACCTGTTTTAGAAAACACATCAGTGCTAATACAAGCAAGTCCATTATCTGCAGGTACTGATTAACAGAAAATTTGGCTTATGCCATATGAAAATACAATGGATGACTGGCTCCAGAACTAAGATGCAACATTAAAAGAGAATGTTTTTCTTGTTTCTCTGCTACCTCTTTGAAATCCTTAGATTATTGTCTTTTGACTTTAGCAGGTACAAAAATCCTAGCTTAGATATAGAAATTCAACATTAAAGGAGTAAATTCTTTTCCATACCTGAATTGTTTGGCATTTGTTTTCTATAAGCATTTTCCACTGAAGGTTCTTTTCAGGGTCAAAGTCCCCATTCATTTGAAGCTCACAGGCACCCAATTTCATTCCAATTCCAATCAGATATTTGAAGTGTTTCCGTGCAGTGATGGACAGCTCATTTTCCCTTGGGATTTCCTTCAGCTGGGGGAGGTCATGCCTGAACCGAATTTCCAGGGTAATCTTTGGCTTGCACTCTGCTCTCACTTCAAGACGGGCAGTTTTGCCTTCTGTTTCCAGGACAGAGAGAAGCTCTGCCTGGCACTTGTCTTTCTGAATGGATCCTGTGAGCCGTGACTGAGCAGGGAAACTGAGATCCTATCAAGATTTAAACAAAAAATCCTTTGGAATATGCAAACACTTTAAGACAAGTGTGTATTATATGATACAATATCAGAGACAAAACCTACAATCTCCATATGCTGCCATTTTTTCCCCTCTCAACAAGAAAGATGGTGATTTTTCCTGAATAGGACCTGATGGAAGATTTAAGGACTGTCCTGCAGAATTCACAACTTCTGTATCTTTATGAGGTTTTATATTTATAAAAATACAAAATACCTGTTTCTTCAGATTGGCAAAGTTTACTAAACATTCCTGGCTTCATTCAGACCACACCAATCTCAGTTTTCAAACAAATTAACATACAAAAAATCATAGGTCTAACAGACATTCTTGCATCTGGTTGTACAAGGTTTGTTTTTTGTTAATAGTTAAACTTCCAGCTTGTCTTGTGCAACATCCCAAATGAAATATTTCTTCTCATTCTTTCAAAGGATTTCTAAAGACACAGAAAATTCTACTTTTAATACTTTAAGGGGTTTTCATTCCCTCTTCACTACAACTTTCCTGTCATTTTTATTTTTCTGTTGCCACTTTGTAGTTGAGGAAGTTACTCAATTTGAGGATTTGAAAGCAAAATATAAATGCCTATGAACATCTAGAAAAAAACCCCTGATTTTGCAATAATCATTCTTTCTAATGTAGTCAGTGAGGCTAACTGGAAAAACCAAAGAAATTCTGTTCTGATAGATTCCACAGAGACCAGGCAGTGGGCAGTGCATTTTTGACAGAGTTCAGGCGAATATTGCTGTTCAGCCTTAGAGGGCAGTGTCGGCCTGCGAAGGCACCAGGCAGCGAAGGCTGCGCTGCTGTCGGTGTGAGCAGCAGCTGTGACACTGCCTGGGCCACCGCTGTCACACGGGCGTGCCCTTGGAGTGCCCTTCCAACGCTCCAGCACCGTCACTTCAGCTAAAACCCACGCGGCCTCCGTTTCACCCCAAAACTCTCTTTTAAAAGCTTCCCAGAGCTACCTGCAGAAGTTGACATTCTGTTTCTGTTTCCAGTGTCCAGTCAGCTTTATTCTGAATACAGAGATCCCCTCTAGCCCTCAGTCTGCACCTGCCAGCCTGCAGCAGGAAAATGCCCTCTGTGGTGGAGTCCGTGGCTGCGGAGAACAGGACAGAGTTTTCAAAGGGCAGCCCAAGCTGGCTGAGCCAGGGGAGAGAATGCCTGAGCATCCCTTGGAGTGTGTATTCGTGGTGGCAGGAGGTGTCTATCTGCACATCCAGTGTTCTGCCATCACACTGCAGGTTCATTAACAAGCCCACGTTGCAGATGTTCTGTCGAAATGAGCCCCCCAGGACTGCAGCACGAGGCAATCCCATCCTCTGCAACAGAAAAGATTACACAGTTTAAAACACACAACGTAAAGCAACTGTCTTCCTCATTTGTTCCTAATTCATGAGAAAGCACTTCTTCTTTCTGAAACAATCTGCTTTTGGAAAGGACCATACAAGACAGCTTTCTTCATAGAGAAATTGGAAATTTCTCTGTGAAAAACCTGAAAAACAATAAATGAGGGGAGGAAAGGGGAAGAAGAATAAATCCTACAATAATATTTTCGTAACTAATGTAGAAGAAAAAAATCTTAATCTCCACAATTCCAAACTGAAAGGACACGCTTCTCACTAGATTTTAGGACAAAAATTTATTTTAATTAATAAACTGTTATTAAGCAACATTTTTATGGCAACAGCAGTAACATCTACCATTGTATTACTCCAAATTATCATCTTGAAATACACTTCCTCCTGCGAGCGCTCTGACTCATTGCTCTGCCAGAACAACTTTAATGACCAAATTTGGCCTATCCATAAATGTGTCAGGAGACGTTTTCTGTGACTCAGTGATCTGAAATACACAAACTGGAAGGGCACACAGCAAACAATCCGGGCTTACCTCCAGACTGACGCACTTGTTTCTAAAAGCAAGGACCCATCCTGTCTCATTGCTTGCCAGGCTCACTTCTCCATCAGCTTCCAAAATGCAAGGCCCAAGGACAATACCGAGGATGCCCTTGTACTTGTCACTTCTCATGGCTGACACCTTCAGCTGGTTCTCTCTGGCAATTCCCAAAGAATGAAGTGAAGGCAAAGAATGCTGGAAGTCGATTTCTAAATGAGGCTGGGTGTTAGTGGTGCCATAGAGTTGCAGGCAGGCAAACACGTCATGAAAAGAAACATGTCCAAGGAGGATGACAGTAAAGTTGCTGGTAAATATTGACCCATTCAGTGAAACTCTTGCTGGAGTCTGAAAAATTACAGAAAACTGTTGTCAAGTGTGCTTTCTTGTCAGGTCACATATTGTTTTTAAAAGCTCATACTACTAGAAGAGAACTGTTCCCTACACCATTTTCCATTCATCCTACATAATTATAAATGCTGAAACAAATGGAGAGATGGACTCAAATATTTATTTTGGAGTTCCACAATAGAAATAACAGGAAGAAAACCCAAAGCAATAATTAAGGGAGTGAAAATATTTGAAAGTGCACACAAAACTTCCAGTGAGCTCAAATCCATTTCTACGTGTCTAACACTTTCAGTACTTAGATTCCCTTCATGGTAGTTAAGACACTAGGTTGTTGAGAGCAAAGTTTATAAATGAAGCCAGTACCTCAAAATGCTGAAACGCAATTGCACCACTGCAAAGACCAGAAAGTTGTTTGTTAGCAGATTCTCCACTGCAAGCAACCTGTTGGTGTTGTCAACAAAGCACATTCAGAGTATGAAGAAAAGCAGGGAGGACTAAAATTCAAAGGAACAGGTTACAGGGCTGCTTTAAGGATCAAATGGATGAAGGCACCAAAAGAAATATTTAAGATTAAAGGTTAGAGCTCCGTTTCATAAAGATAAACAGTTTAGTGTATAGCGCACTAAATACATCACAATATATGTCAGGATTTCTGCAAACCTCTAGTACACGTGGAACAATGTCCATCAGTCCTCCCACATCATGGTGAAGTGAAAGAGAAATTTCCTTAGCAATGCCAGTGGTTTTCTTCTCTATTTCAATCTTGAGCTGCTCCGTCCCCACTGTGGTTTTTATCCCTGCAGCAATCCTTCTGGAGAAATTCTATGCACGAAAGAAACCGAGTCATGGAAAGAAACAAACAACAACATCCCAGCAACAGCTGGGAAGGGCAGAGTGTTTCACTGTGCTTAAACACCACAGCCTGTGTCAGGGCAGCAGCACCGGTAAAATAAAAGTGCAAATTCATCAAGGCAGCCTCATTTCAAATAGAGATTGCAGTGTTAAGCCAGACCTTCTAAATGCAGTGTATCAATAATTCCTTCTGGCTCCAAAACATATTGGGAGCATTCAGTACCCTGAAGGATTTGAGCCCTCAGGCACAAACAATTAAAGCACTGGAACTACTAAAAAGCAAGGCAAAGGAACTGTTTAGAATTCTTTCTCTGCACACCTCTGTGTCTCACCCTACTACAGTGGTTGAAGCCACCCGAATATTAGCATGTGAGTGACTTGAGCCTTTCAGTGGCTGTCTGAGGTAGCAAAGTATTTGAACCCTTCTTTCATGGAAGGATAATCTGCGGTGAGAAAGAGCTGTAATGTTGTTCACAGATCTATAGCAGAAATGCAGAGAGGGAGAACAGTGGCCAGACAACACCATACCAGGAATCATGGTCCCTAATGCTTCTGTGGGTAGAAATTTCCTAAGGGAAAGCCATGCTAAACACTCTTCTGCTCTTTAGCAGCCATCCAAAGGATGACATCAGGACCAGCTAAATCCAGTACCAGATGCAAGCCTTAGGGCTGCTGGTCCACTTCCCATTTATAGGGGAAAGATAAAATTGGACAAGATATCTGTTCATATGCAGCAAAGCACTTAAATGAGAACTGAATGTAGCATCTCATTTAGTCTAGATTCAGCTCCAAGAGCTCAGATGACAGGTCTACAGTATGACAAGGAGACAGACAACACCTTTCTTTCACACAGTAATTTAGTACTTCTCAAAAACGGAGCAGCTTTTAAAATAAATATATATAGTGCACAGGAAAGGCCTAGAGTTATTATATGTACACAAATTGTCTTGCCAGAAATTAAACTTTCACAGACAGAGCTCTTTTTACCTCATAATAACCAGCAGCTTCTACAACAAAAGGGATCCCATATTTCTTTATCTTTGAGATGTTGTGCTGTAAGCTCACAGACAGCTGGGATGCTGGAAGCTCTGTGGCCAGTCTGTGCCCTCCAAACACAGCAGCAATCCTTTCACTGCCACTCTGCAGGGCTATGGCAATGGTGTGGTTTCCTGTGCCACGCTCACACGTGGCAGTAAGAATGCCATCCAACGGCAACCCTATTGACAGGGAAGGAAGTAAAGTCAACAAAGCACTTCTGGTGTGTCATTAGAGAACATAGAGAAGATGTATTACAGATCAAAAGAAGCCTTCTCAAGTTTTTCATAAGAAAAGACACATCTTTGTATAAAGTGTGATCACTTTACTGATATTCATAGAAGGACATTACCTACTGGGTGAAAACTGTATTGAAAAGGGACTGCTCAATTAAAATGTGGCATGCACTTTGGAAACCAAGGATTTTCCTTCCCTTAATAAAGAATGTCTACCAATTGGTATTGTGTCCAACTCCAGCAATCAGCTGTCAGAAAGATTCAGAGCAGATTTATTCTGTCCAAAGGGACCCATGCAATATTACTGATAACTCCAGCTCATGAAATCCCATGGCTTTGCTTAGGAAACAACACTTGGCATAAAACTACACTTAGAGGAACTGGTCAGCTTAGATCCTGTGCATGAACACAGATGTACAAGAGAGAAAGGATTTACTCTGAAGTATCTCAAAACTCTTTGAACTATTTCTGTGTCCATTTTAGTGTATTTTCTTAACAACATTAAAAAGAATGCTGCTAAGACTGGATCACATTTTGTTCTGGTGTGAGCAAAAACAACTCATCTATTTCCACTGGTCAGTAGTCATTTAGATAAACTCACCTTGTTACACCACACCATCAAGTCAGATTTTCTTCCTACCTGCATTTTTTAAGAAGTCAATATTATGTGTGAAAGTCCCACCGACTCTGCCGTGCCCACGATCCACGATATTGAAAAAATCTACAGAAAGAGCCTTCTCATCCACCTGGAAGCTAGCTAGCCCCCTTTTCTTCTCTTTACTCAGTTCCAGGTGTCCCTTCAGTCTTGCCTCCACCGGGATTGCCTGACTGCCATTCTGAACCATGGCAACAGTGATATTGTGTACAGTGGTATTCCCAAACACGTTCCTGTTCCTGACATGCAGTCCATACAGTCTTTTGTTGACCATCACATTGATGTTACCTGTAACAGGCAGAAATTATTACAGTGGAGAGAGATTCTTGGGACAGAAATAACCACAGTTTCAGAAGTAATATATAAATTAACCATTAATTTAATTCCAGGAGGAAGCAGAAGAATTTTCATTTATTATAATAGATAATTTTGCCTAATCTAGAGAGCAAATCAGTTCGGTGTTGAGGGTTTCACTAATAGAAACCGTCTACTTGTGTTTAAAACAAATTACATCATAGTATTTGTGGCAGCTGTTCCTTTCTATTCACCAAGCTGATTGTGCCCTTAGGCCATGGACTACACTGCACTCCCTCTGAAGGAAAATTTACAGAGGGACTGTGACCTCCTACTTGGGTAACTGCAGGCTAAACAACCCCCCCAGAGCTCTGCAGTGACCTACTCCACCCATGGAGCCATTCAAAGGCACAGGAGTCTTAAGTCAGCCTCCACATTTCAGAAGAGGAAAGAGGAAAGAGGCCACCCACTATTTCCTTCAACCCATGAAAATAGGAAAAATTCCAAACTATGTCAGTTCACTAAGAAGTACTCTCAACCCAATGACCCTTGGTTATTTTGCATGCTAAATACTCTCCACTGCATTATACAGAATCACAGAATGGTTTGGGCTGGAAGAGACCTTAAAGCCCATCTTGTTCCAACCCCTCTGCTGTGGGCAGGGACACCTCCCACTAGACCAGGTTGTTCATTGCGCTGTCCAGCCTGGCCTTGAACACTTCCATGTATAGCGCATCCACAGATTCTCATGGCAACCTGCTCCACTGTCTGATCACCCTCATAATGAAGAATTTCTTCCTCATATCCAATCTAAACCTGCCCTCTGTCAGGTTGAAGCCATTCCCCCTTGTCCTGTCACTCCAGGCCCTTGCCCAAAGTCCCTCTCCAGCTCTCTTGCAGCCCCTTTAGGCGCTGGAAGGGCTCTAAGGTCTCCTTGGTGCCTTCTCCTCTCCAGGCTGGCAATCCCAACTCTCCCAGCCTGGCTCCAGAGCAGAGGGGCTCCAGCCCTCTGATCATCTCTGTGGTCTGCTCTGGACTTGCTCCAACAGGTACACATTGTTCTGTTGGGGTCCCAGAGCTGAACACATTGTGCAGCTCAGGAAGGATTACACTAAAATTAAGAAGCTTGCTTAGATAGCTGCAGGTTAGAACAAAACACAAAGGAACAGAGTACCATCATGAATGTTGTTTTTGCACTTCAGTAATCCATCCAGAGAAAGAACATGAGGTATAGCTTTTAATCCAGTAAAAGTGTGTTGGACTCTTCCATTTAGGGACAAAACAAAACCAACTTTCTGCTCCTTGGCTCCCATGAAATCCATGTGAAGCCTATTTTCATCAAGCTTCAACTCAGAAGACAACAGAAGTCTAAAAAGACAGACATAAAAACTGCTAGTAAGATATTATTGCAGTTGCTTCAGGATTGTCAAGACAGCCCTCCTCACTCAAGGCAGGATCAATGAGAGCAGGGTGCTCAGGAGTGTGTGTGGCCAGGCTTGGAGCACATCCAAGTGTGGAGACTCCACAGACCTTCCGGGCGCTCCTTCCAGTGCTGTGAGCCAGGCAATCAGATGCCTTGCAGTCAGCACATGCTATTCACCAGATGTTTATAAAACTCCTCAGTAAAGCTTCACAGATTGGCAGACTAACTTTTCTTTAAATTTCTTGAATGCTTCTTTTGTTATGGTTGCTAATAAAAGAAAGAGTTGGACAGAGTTTGAGTTGGAAACGAAGCCTTCTCTGTCACAATATGAAATATCTCTTTGGTGCTGATTTAAAAGCAGCATTGAGAATTTGGCTTAAAAAATAATTCTAAGTGCCACCATAATTTGATTTTCGTAAATGCACCAACAATGTTTCTTTGTATCTTGGCCCTGAATTAAACAGTGTTGGAGAAACACAGCACAGCTTTTTAGGGAAACCTGCTGGAGCAACAAAAAGCTCCATTTCAGTGTTGTAAGTATAAGACTGAGACACAATTTTCACGTTGCCTTTGACAAACTATCCACTGAACTATTTGACTTTCTAGACTGAGGTATACTACACAAAATATCTAAAAGTGAGGCAATCACTCCAGTTTTCATAGTGTTACAAACCCCTCCTAGAAGCTGGAACCCTCTTGAAAGATTGATGATGGGTAAAGCCTCAGTGAAAATCCACTCCATGGGAAGAAAAAAGCTACATGGTTCAGGGAAGTAAGATTCATTCCATCGGTCAGCAACTGAAGTCTGTACAGACTGCATCCTTGTAGCTGTTCCCCAGAAACATTTAACAGTTTATTTTTGTTTGTATTCTCCCTGTAAAACAAATCCTAAACAAATTGTCATTCCAAAAATTTTAAGTGTTCTATTTTCCTTCCTGTGAAGTGAACTGCAATAAATTGCTGTCCTACAGCTTACTCTGGTATTTAAACAAATTAATGCACTACAGGAAACCCAGAATTGCAAGCAAACTGCAGAACCACATGAAATATCATTCTTGGAATATTTTCTCTTATTTTTAGTGTTACTAATAAATCTAATGTGCTTCATCTAAATTGTAGTAACTTCTGATTTCTTTAACTCTTATTTCCTCATCCTCCTTGTCCCATGCAATTGGTAAACATTGGGACCTCTGCAGAAACACT
The DNA here is from genome assembly GCA_013398955.1 of Callaeas wilsoni. Lineage (NCBI taxonomy): Eukaryota > Metazoa > Chordata > Aves > Passeriformes > Callaeidae > Callaeas > Callaeas wilsoni. The sequence continues at coordinate 43,391 of VWPU01016607.1, read as the reverse complement.
AAATTCTTTACTAGATACTTTTATATTTGTGAAATTTGAAAAATCAGCTGAAATTTGGGAGGGCTAAATTCCTATTTCCCACCTCTGCCACCACAGAGCTTTCTACAATACTTTAAAAACCTTATGATAAACACTGGTAAGTGTCCTTTTCCACTGGCATAGCTTGCACCATCTGTTCATTCAAAGTTCTCTATACAAAGTCCAAGGAAAGCAACTAGAACACATTAACACAACTTACTCCAACTTATGAAACAGAAGGAGCAGAAGCATTTCAATAACAGGGATAATACATGAACTGGCATTTACTCAGTGGCCTTGCTCAGCCATATGAAAGTAGCTACATTTAAATTTGTATCCCAGAACACTCTCCAGTTCCTCTATTAACTAACATTCTGATTTCTCTACCTTGATGGAAATATTTTGCCCATGAGCTGGAGCTGTACTGATTCTGGGTTTGTCAGGACTGTCTGATGGACAAAAGCCCTCAGTTCAACAATTCTGGCATTCCTCCTGTTTTGGTTGTTCAGATCGATCTCCAGCATCAGCACGTCCCTTCCATTGGAACGAAGGTGAAGGGAGCCATTGACATTGCTTTCACCATAACTCTTCAGGGCTGCCTGGGCCTGCACATAGCAAAAAAGGAGAGCAGGACATTAAGGACCTCAGATTATAATACACAATACTGAAACATCAGTTTGAGACAGCAGACAACAAGTTGGGATGGGGCAAAACTGGGGAGGGGAGTGGAGGGGGAATATATTAATATTAAAATGCGCTGCCGGCACGCTGGCTGGGCTGGGATGGCAGCAGCGTGGTCTAGGCATGTCTCACACAAAGGAAGGACGCCCCGGGGCACCTCGGTGCCTCGCTTGCCAGCCTTCCAGCCCGTGCGGTGGAGGGCACGGAGCCTAGCGTGCCTGGGGCTTTTGGATAGCCCAGGCGCGGAAAGAAATGAGTCGGCAGAGCTGGCTCTCGGCCGGTGTTCCAAGGGTTTATTGTAGAAGCACCCTCAAAAGGTCGGAAGCCGAAGAGAGCAAGGCACAGTAATCAGGGCTTCATAAGGATGCAGGGAAGGGGGCGGGGCGACACCACAGGGACCCATAGGAAGAGGAGAAGGGTGGGACAGGTCAGGACACCTTCCCTTAGGGGACACAAGAGGTGTCTGTCAACTGCAGACAGAACCACCCCTCAGGAATCCTAGGAAACCAAAGGTAGAAGCCAACTTCACAGAATGGGGGTTTCACTCTTTGGTACCCTCCCACCAAACCTCTGCATCTGGGCCCTGTGGCCCCCCGGTTGGTTCCTTCACCACAACATCGGAAAGGAATTTTTAGTTCTCATCTTTGTTTCTCATCATCTAACTCTAGTTTTATTTGACAATGAATTAAATTAATATTGCCCAAATTGAGTCTGTTTTGTCTGTGAAGGTAATGGGTAAGTGATCTCCCTGTCTTTATCCCAACCCTGTCACAACAAAATGTGAGCTAGATTGAATTTTAAGTACAATTTAACTCGACTTTAAGAGTTTTCTGAATTTCAGCCAAAACACAAGCCAACTATTCCGACAACATGTAGCTATCTAGCCAGAACAAACTCTAACCATCAGAAGTTAACAGTTTCCCTAACAATTTACACCTCTCCACTGTAGTCATTGAGTGTATGAACTGCAAAAGCTTCGCGTTCAAGCAACAAGACTGTAATTACCAGAGGACTGACCTGTGCAGACACGTTCTTGTTGATGATGGCTTTTACACTCACACCACAGTCAAAGTGTTCCAGTTCGGTCTGCCTGGAAAACAGCTCCCCACTTAGGCCCATTGCTTGTGGAAACTCAAGCTATTTGACAAAGTAAAGTATCAGAACAGAACATTGCCTTCCCACCAATTGCCTCACGTGATTTAATGTCTGAACTTCTAGCATGAAGTAAAGCATGCATATAAGCAAATGTGTGTATAAAATTTTACAATTTTATCCCAAGATACTGAAAAATAAATCAATCAAATGCAGTAAAAAAAGCATGAAAACAAAACGTCAATGTGCGTCTTCAAAGATATTATTGACACAAATTATTGATACACAATTGGACCTGCTGAGATACCTACAGTTATTTGTCAGGGCCAGGACCCGATTGGATTGGGATATTTACCAGCATCAAACAATTATAATTCTGAAGGCAACACAGTAAAACAGTCATCAAGACATAAAATAAAATGCCAAAAATTAAAATCACCAATACCTGGAATGAGTGTGTCACATCCATGTGTAAAAGATGTCTAAAATCTACTTCACTGGATTTGTTCTGATACCTCCCTAGGAAACTGAGAACATCTTCCTTATTTACCTTTAAAATAGTCTCAAGCTCATGCTTGACCTGTGTGTTAAGAATGGGAGTAAGCAAACTGCATTGAGTATTAACCCTGTGTATAATGAAAGATCAGAAAAGTCATCCCTACACATCATGAAAAATGAAAGAGTTGCAAGCTATTATGTTTTGGCTCAGAATGAAAAACAAGAAAATCAGGAAAAATAGCTACGTTTGGTAAGAAAGATGAATAGTTACAGTTGGATAAGGGTGAGATCCCGAATCCATTCTACCCCAGTACTTGTTATTATTAATAACATTCACGCATAATAATATTCTAAAAATAATATATGAAGTATTCTTATCATAGATTACTACACAACATATTATTATACAAAATTAAGGAGGTACCAAGGACATAATCACACTCTGAAGATTTTTGTTGCAGCAGCTACGTGGTGAGGAACAAAAGACCTATAGCAAGTGAGGTGTGAAAAGACAAAGTGTAAATAAACAGGAAATGAACATCTCCTAACTGAATTTAATGGCAAATTTACTCACATTTTGATGACTTAGAGTTAAAATGCACATTTCAACATCTTTGGGGAACATCCTGTAGTTATAAGGATGAGTTAAGCCAGCACAAATCTAAACAGAAGTTTGAGAGAAAATGCAAGGAACATAAGATATATGCAGTAAAGCACTCATTTGCGGGCTGTTTTGGTATGTCAGATTAAAGGAAGTTCTTGGATAACTCACATAGGGGTTTTCAGGTTGGTAACCAAGTATAAGAGTCTGAACTGTTTCCTCCACCCCGTTTATCAGAACTTTTGTTTCCATGAAATAGTGCTTTTGCTTTTTGTCAACAGTAAATGTCTCCTGCAGAAGGAAGCTCTGCAGAAAGGGCACTTTAAAAGGATGCCTGGGAAAAAACCCAAGAAATAAACATAGTGTAAAAGATCTCAATAGACAACTACAAAAAGAAATCACGCAGGGTTCAACTTGAACTCCAAAATTATCAGTTACTACCAGGGTGTCAGGTACAGAAGTAAAACACATGGGATCAGATGTTTAAGAAACTACAGAGCACAATTACAACTTCATACAAACTTCACACACTCACCTGAGTTTTTGATAGAGTTTCCATCCTGAATTTGGTAAAGGCTTGGAAGGGCATGGGAGAAGGTGCTGCTCTGAAATTCTGACATGCATAACCAGCACATACACCTTCTATACCTGCATGGCCAAGACTTCATTTCAAACAGGGACAGTGTCCAAAAAGCTCCTGGCTGGCTTGAAAATCTCACCTATCCACATTTTATGCTTTCTGTAGAAACAGTATCTGCATGCCAAGAATCTTGTGCAACAGATGTTCAGCACTACACAGCTCTTGGAGTAGTTTACTACTTCAGTGTAATATTTTATGGACTTTATTAAATATTTCTGCACATTTATTTAGTCAGACCTCTTGGAAACACGCACAAACTTTTATAAGCAGACACTGGAGTGTCATGTTAGAATATCTGGTACAGCTCTTCATTTACATATTTTTCACTGAAAAGACACCTCGCAGTGTTTTAGTTATCTCTGAGCTGCACAGCGGCTCCTAAGGCAGCCTGGGCACTCCTGGTGATGCTGCTGTGCCTTAAGAAAGCTGAGATTTCCCCAGAGGTGATCCAGGTCTCTAGTCTGTGCATATGTTTCTACCAAGGCCTTCAGGCTGGGTTTTAGTAATGGATAATAAAGAGAGAAATTTCAGGGACAGCCAATATATAGAAGCAGTGCACTCATTCTCATCAGAAAATGGAAACATATTCCAAAATCTAAACAAGACCATTTATTACATGTTTTAAGAGGATACCTTTGGCTTTAGAAAGGCTATATAATGCCTAAGGACTAGGAAAAAGTCTGTGCCATCCACATGCATGTAGCACTCTCACTTCGTAAAGCCCAGAACGTTTCCTAAGAGCATCAAGAAGCACATTAAATTTAGGCCAAAACATTCTTAAAAGATAGAAATAAGAACACTAAACCTGAAATGGAGGGTTGCACGTTTTTGATAGAGCATCTTCTCCTTCCTCAGCTCTTTTATCTGACCTTCACACTGCAGTATGACAGGCAGACTTTCATAATCTCCCCATACAATCTTCACAGAAAAGTTTGTCTTCTTAGGCTGCACTCAGATCATGAGACCAGAACAGGAAAGGACAATTGCATCAGATTTGCTGCATTCATATTCAGGAAAATCAATATGGAAACCATGTTGTTCAACAGGTTGAAGCAAGGCTGCCGCCTCACAGACTAAACCACTTCTGCTGCAGTTTAAGTCCAGCTCTCCATCAATCTCAGACGATTAAAAGTGACATCAGTAGAAAATTGACTCCAGCAGAAGACAAATGCCCCTTAATGAATCACTTGAGTGTCACCTATTTGCAACATAAGCAAGCTCTGGTACATACAACACCTAACTGGATTTTGAAAGCATGGAATGCTGTGTTTAGAAAAACACTTTTTAAGACTTTCTGCAAAGTGTGAATGGACCAAAGTAACTGATCAAAGTACCTCGTTTGAGGAGAAACTGCTGATTTCCCTTCCTGTGCTGCAGACATCAAACAAAGCAAAAATTATTTTAAGACTGGAAGGTATGTAGAGATTAAAATTGCATATGAACCTGGGCTGTTACCATGCTCACTAGCAGGCAGGAGATTCTGATTCTGCAAGACAGTAGAATCTTCCACACCTCTCATATACGTGCATCAAATTGGGAGTAATCACAGCTGCAATTCTCTTTCTACTCGTGTTGTCTCTCTTCACCCTCTCTTCCCTGACTGACTGTCTGGCCTCCCTAATAGGTGAGAAGTACTCCAAACTATACCACACAAGTTTGTTTTCTTTTTGAACCTAGTTTTCACTGTAGCCTGTCAAAACATACAGAAGTAGATGCAGTACTGGAAGGGTTTAAGTTTCAGCACTAGCAATAACATCTTTTAGGAAGAGAGAGCTGAGTCAAAAAAATTGTTTTTGTTTTTCTTTCTCACCGTTGGCAGGTTCTGATAGCTGGCTGTGAAGTTAAATTCCTGTTTTGTACTCTTTATCTTAAAGCAGAGAAGTTTGGCTCGTTCGTTATTCTCCAAATGAATCTCATTCTTCACAAGCTGATTCCACAGAGAGATCATTTCGCTATAGCTATGCAGAACATTCCTCCCAAGATGATTAACTGTGGATGCCTGAAAAACAAAGACATTAGTCTGGCTGAGTCAGGACAGACAGCATTCCATTGAGCAGCAGCACAGCACAGAGGTGACAGAATGACCATTTACAAGATCTGTTAGAAATGTGTGCCAGTTTTTCCATTACCAAAAGACTCTGAATTGCCATTCAGAGCTCAAAGCTTATTTTATCTCCTCTAAACAAGGAAGAGACAAAAATTTAAATAGTTGACAAGAAAATAGTTGATGAATACTTTTTTTCTGATTCAAGAATGTTTCTCACATTCCTCCATGCTGTGCCTGAAGCAGCAGTGACCTAAGGAGGAAAAGCTTATAAAGGAACATCTTAATCATAAACATAAGTCAAAGATTTAGAAAATTGAAAGAAGTCTACTATATTGCTTAATGCACAGCAGCTGTGATGAAATCAGTTTTAAACCTCTGCTGCATAGCACAGTCTAAAATAAATTAGGAGGAAGCTTAGAAACCATAGGCTCGGGGCACAGTGATGGCACAGAGTCCTGTCCCCAAAGCCAAACACTCTGTGAAGCACCATGTCACCAACCTGCAAGTATGTGGTAGTTGGTGTGTAAATGTGAACTTTTCCTTCCTTCTCATTGCCTTGATCTTTATAGAACAGTTCCAGTACAAGGTCTTTAATGGAGAGAGCTTTCCCAGCTGTCAGCTCGGATGTCAGTAAATACGCAGAATGCTGAGGCTGATGCAGTTTGTGAGCTGTGTACAGATAGAGCCATGGGGTGTCTACACTGAACCCACCTGCAAGGGACAGAGATTAAAGCTGACAGAAGCATGAGATTTCAAGCTACCTGGATTCTAACTCCACAACAAGGCCGATAAGATCCTGGGGTTTCAGAATGAAGCTAAAATGCTATTATCAACCTTTTCTCTTCCAAGTGCTAAAATCTCTGGTTGGTATATAATGAAATTAATGACTTTCACTAGTGTAAATGGAACTGCTGGAAAAGGCCAGCCAGTTGGGCTGTGATAGGTTGGAGATTTCGAAAACTCAGCTAGACAAAGCCACAACAGATGTGATCTACTGCTAGAAACAGTCCTGATGGGACAGGAAGCTGGGCTGGACAGCCTCCAGGGTTTCTCTTCCAACAAACATCTTTGTCATTCTGTTGCACTCACGCAAAACTTCTCAGAAGAACCTGGCAGCTGCTTCCAGTACTTGCTTTTCTAATCACAGACTGGAAATGGTTTGTGGTACTTCACCTTCCCACTTCTTCAGGCCATTTCTGGATGCATCCTTCCACTGCAGCCCAGCCACAAATGGTACATGGTCATTATACTGCACCTCAAAGTTGGTGCTGCTCTGCAAATACATCTGAGAGGTGTGCAAGTGCTGCAGCTGCGTTCTATAATTCACCTGTTTTTCCAGGACTTGCATGGTAAACTGGAAAACAAGTGAAGCAAACTTAAATAAAAACAAGATCCCATTTTCAGGGCTAAGTTAGCACACACACACACAAGCAGGAAGGTCACAGCTTCTGCCTTTGCACTTTTGCCAATCACTCTACAGATTTTCATGAATGCTCACCAGTTATAGACTGAGATTTCTTTAATATGCATTTGTAAAAACTACAGGAGATTCAAAAAGAAAAATGCTGTGATATTCTGAGTTATTATAACCTGCATCCTCCTTCCACATTGTGTCAGCAAAGTAGCCTTCATAAATCTGTACAATCATTTTATGAGTTAAGACTGCAAAATCCTCAAACTAAATTACACCCAAACTTCTCCAGTATTTGCAAAATTTATCTTCTAGAAAATGTCAGAGATCTCAGTGTCTCTGGCCTAAGACCTCACCTAACTCAAAATTATTAGGTTTGAGTACTTGCCTTATATTATCAGTGCATATCATATTTACAAAAAAAGGTCATAATAAAAGAAAACCCTCAAAATTTCTTCTTAGTTTGTCTGTTAAATATTTGAAGTGAAGGTCTTACTTTTCAACCGTCACTATTACCTCCATGAAATAGCTGACTACAGATGAACTGGAACTGTTCTTAAAGGCTTGGCTGATGAGCAGTTTCTTCTTGTTGTTTATTTCATCCCAGTGCTTGCCATAGTTCACCTCCATCTGGGAGGAAATCCAAGACGCGCTCGCTTCGTGTTTCAGGTGAACCTGAAGAAGAGGGCATCGCCTTTAGCTGCGAGCTCTGCTTTCTGCCCGTGCCGAGAGCCCCAGGTGACACAGGGGTGCCCAGCACAGGTGCCTGGGGCAGCACCCACCTGGTGGCTGTAGGTGGGAGCCTGCGCACAGTGAAACTCATGCCCCAGCTCCAGTCTGTACAAACTCCGCGCACCCACCTCCACCTGGACCTTCTGCTGCGTGCTGCACTCGTGGCAGGGGGTTTTTGCCTCTCCTGTGCAAGTTAAATCACAAAGTTACCTATTCAAATAAATCAGAAGTCATCTTTCAAAATGTTAGTAGTATAAATCTGGCACTGGTTTCAAGACTTCTGTTTTTCAGAACATCAAAGTGAGATTTGTCTATTTTTTCAGCTATATTCTTGTTGATTTATCCTACAAATAAAAAGGAAAGCACAAACTTCATTACTTAAACAGAATTTTACCTCGTTGAAGTAAAAGCACTACAAACTAATCATGATCAAGCTTTGCAGCTTTCTTGGTATCACACAATATCTGATGATTTTCTGTTACCACCTAGCTCCCAACATCATGACATTACATGACATTTCATTTTAAACAAAAAATCCAGCCCTTCCAGCCCTTCTGAACACTGAGAAGAACATTAAAGTAATGAATTTGAAGTTCCAACTAATAAGTAGGATTACTTTTTAAAATGAAAAATCCAGTACTTCTCCAAGGAAGTATTTGCTGACCTCTTCAGGTGGAATAGTTGTCAAACTGGTTTAAACTACAGTGTAACTATGCTCCAAGTATCTAACTTCACAATTACATAGCTATAGACAGGCATCTTAAGATACTGTTTAAGTGTTCAGGTATGTTTTGATTGCTGTTTGTAAAATACTGTGATCAGCATGCCATTTTTAGCAAAATTATGGGATCATGCCTGTGTAGGTTTAAGAAAACTTTATTACTCATATTGCAACATACTCTCTGAAGGTGCAACAGAGTTTGCATAAACAATTCCCCTGTAACGTTTGTCATGATTAGCTGCTACAAGGACTCAATGCTTTACTATAAATGTACTGATGTTCACCTGCTTTGTCCCACAAAATTAACACACAATTCCTATATGGCAGCCGGGGGAGCACAGCCAAATTCTTCCTAGAAACCACCCTCATGTTATTGAACGCACGTATTCAAACATCTGAAAACAGATTAATTAGGAGCAATTCTCACTGAAAAACTGATTTTTAATCAAATGATGGGTATGCCTGTGAAAAGCCCATTTTAAATATGAATTGTTTTTATATGCAGACTCAAAGAGTAAAGCTTATCTGGCTGAAAAGACAAACTCATCTCAAATTTCAGATCACAATTTTAAAATAAACTGAAATCTTTCTATTGTGTTCTAAACTCAGAGGCAAATCTTGTAGGAAAAAGGAGTAATATAGAATACTTTTACTTTCCCTGTTTTTCAGCGTACCTAGGAGTCCATACTTTATCCGCAGACCATGAGACCACGAGCCCTCATGCTGCTGGAGAAGAGCAACGGCGCGAACTCCAAGAACACCTGGAAGGTGAGTCTCCCCTTCCAGAGAGTATTGTCTCAGCTTATCATCGACCTTTTTCTCCAGAAATGCTACAGAAAGAATAGGAGTGATTATACAGTGGTAAAACTTGAAGTTACTTCAGCTAGTTGAAGGAATACTGCAGTGGGGGAAACCAAAAGGGCATTCAGGCTCTCCACCAGGATGAACTCCCGGTGCAGTGAACAGATAAAAAGACACAGAGCTGGATGTTCAGTCTTTCTCCATCTCCACAGACAGCCTGCAGACCACATTCCCACAACCTGCTTCAAGCTTATTGAAAAACATCCAGCCAAAGCTGCTTCTCAAAGGAAATAAATTCAGACAGATGGATCTCAATTAACTAAGCCCTAATGTGTGAACACGTGGATGTTCACCTCTACACAGAGTCACAGCAAGGCTGTGGCTTTACAGCAGCACAGCTGCTGCAGCCAAGTTCTCAGGTGCTAGGAGTCTGAAATCAGACCAGAATTGGCTTGGATGCAGTCACTGGCAATCTATGTGAAAGCTAAGGAGGAAAATTTCCCCAAAAGATCCTCTCCCAAAAAACCAAACTGGCCTTCTTCATTCCTTAGAAGATAGTTCTATTTGAAAGTACTGTGTAATTCTATGACATTTCAGTCAAAAATGAGAGTTTTAGACATAAATTACTGGTTTATTTCACTGTATTATTTTAATTTTAATGTATTGATGTTCTACAAATATTAAGGCTCTCTTTCTGATACTTCATCTTTTATTTTCTTCTTAGCTTATTTGTGAAAAAAAAGTCTTCACAAGTTTTAGAACGACAAGTCCTAAGAGACATTTAGCTACAAATATGTGTCTCTGCAGTGTTTTGTACTAACATGAGTGCAAAACAGCTGTTACTTTTTGGCATGTTTTTGTTAAGTAATTCCTTTTATCTTATTTCCTCCTCCCTCTCCAACAGTGCTTCAAAACAGACTTTAAAAAAAAAGTTTATTTTATTCTGAAATATAGATATTTGTATTAATTTATGAAGAATAGTAATTTTAAAAGCAATCCTTATGGATTTGAATGGACTTTTAGGAATAGGTGTCCAAAACCAGGCAACCCTAACAAATGAGGGCTCCAGAACTTGCATTTACATGGCAAATACTTACTGTCCTCTAACCTGAAAGAAATGCAGCATCCTTCAACAAATTATTCAGAGATACTGAAAAAGCTATCTTCTTGCCAAGCTGTTTAGTGATGTTTCCTGACAGAATGATAGGACTGCTTTGCTTTATCAGCTTTACCTCCAGCTGGGTCATGTATCTCTGCTCTCCACTCAGCATCTGCAAATCTGTCATTCCCTAGAATAAGCAAACAAATAAAAAAGCAAGCCCCAAACCCCTCAACAACGCAAGTTAAGTTTGAGAAAGTTTGGTGTTTCAGAAACGGGATGAGAGGAGGAAGAAAAGACATGTTTTTCTATACATCTAACAACAAACCTTCCACACCCCACAAACCCTAAAACTTGCCATTGATAAATAAAGGACATAAAGGACGGATTTGGTTTTCCAGTTACACAGAGGTCACAGTGGAGCAAGATGCTGCTTCCTTCAGCTTCTGCTGGTTTTAGGACTGAAATCACTACAAATGCTGCAATACCAAGCCAGAAATTAATATGGTGTTACTGAAAATATTGGCAGTCTCACAGAGATTTAGGTTGAAATTTAGCGCTGAGTTTATCTCAAAAATATGTAATAAGGGGAACTGGTAATTTCTCTGATGGATTGCTCACAAAACCATTTTTCAATACGTGTATTTTCACTGCCTTACTTTTCTGTGCTTCTATGTACGTATTCATTCTAGAATGAGAGCTCATGAAATGCAAACATACCTTAATGTAATACACATCTTGGTCATCCACGATCAGCTCCAGGTGTCCAGCTTGTGAATTTTTAGAAAACTCAATCCTCCCTTGGAGAAGAAGAAAACTCTTTACTTTTTCTTTACTGTTCAGTGATGCTTCATAAAACTGTACTTGAAATGATAGTTGTTCTTGTTATAAACAATAGATATAGAGAGAGTAAAAACAATAAATATCAGCTCAAAGGAAAAAAGTTAGGATCAGAATTTGCAAAGGCATTTTGCAAAGTGTCTTCAGAATAAACTAGTAATATTGAAAGGGTATTCTGACGAGAATAATTGAGAGAGGCAATGAAGCTGTGTCCAACCAAAACAGCTTAGTTCTGGAACTGATTTATACACTTTCTTTAGGCCTGTGCTAAAACTTGTAAGTTGTGCTGTGGAGACATTTCAGGAGCTCAGAATGCTGTGCACACAAAGCTTTGAACAGTGTAGGTAAATCTTCCTTGCAATCCATTTGGAAATAACCAGGACCCAAAAAAAAGGAGCAGAAAATTCTAAAAATGTGTTATGGTAGAATACATCAACACAAAATATCACTTGACCAGCATGCCAAAGAAACGGAAATATGTTGTCTATATTATTACCATATGTTTATCAGTTTGTATTTCCTCAACGGGTTTGTAGATTGTGTTGTGTTACACTGTGATTAAAATGTTATTTTTGATTATAATGCATGGCAATATCATAGTCAGTGTTTAATTGATTTAGCAACACGTGACTTCATATCACAACTAACAGAACATAGCAAATTGAAAGAGTGAGGCAAGTTCAGCATATGTAAAAGACGTCAGAACAATCCACCTTTTAGCCTGCATTTCATCCATCCTGATAACAGCTTTCTCCTCTAACATGATTTTATGAACCAGGTACTGAACCTCTGACTGTGCAAAATATAGTCTTAACCAAGATGCAAACGCCATTGGGAATGGGTGCTACCTGAAGCAGTAAACTGAACAGCTATCACAATAATGTGGTTTCAGCATTAGTTAGTGAGTGAAATATACTGATATTTCTCAGTTAATTGTAATGAAGCTCTCCTAACTGATATGATGAAGTTCTCCTAACTGATATTAGCTGATGATCAGGCTCTTAGTTAAAAAACCTACCGTCAATCTCAATTTTTTTCTTAGGTTGTATAAATTGGATTCTGAATTTCTTCTGTGGGACACTAAAACTTAGGTCAACACCAACATCTCTTTTCAAGTCTGACTTTGGAGTCCCAACGAAGAAGTGAAAGACAGCTTCATGTGGGATCCATGAATTCTCCTGAAAGAAAGAAAGGATAACCACATTGTTTTGTAAATGGTGTGCCAATGAACAGTCTCTCACACCGAGATGACAGATTGTTTGTGTGTGCTGATTCCTAGACAAAAGGAGTATGTACCTACTATCAGCATCAGTAATTTGTGTTCAACACATCTTCCCACTATGCTGGGAATGGAATTGATAGTAACATAGACCTTGGAATCCAGAGGCGTGAATATGCAGTGCTGAGACACTCCACTGTCACCAGAACAACAAACAAACTGAAGCCAAGGTGCAGCGTGCCAGTGGTACCTGAGCAATGCAGTTGTAGGCAGCTTCCACCACGTACTGCTGCAGGCCTCTGTCTTGCTTTGTTAATGTCACTGCCACTCTCAAAGGTCCAGTGAGGGGCAAAACCAAGCCACCGGATGGGTCAGGATAGGACATTTCAGAACAGAGCTGCCAGCCAATAATCTCAGACACTGGTGGAAGACAACAGTTGAACATTCAGTTAGAACAGCAAACAAAGAAAACATGGAAATGAACATCGCACTGTAGAGCTTTTAGAAATAATATGTGAAAAAAAGAAACTCTACTGAATAAATTGATCTGTCATGGATATTTCAGAATGTCTAAGACAAACATAATAGCTGGACTCACCTTCCTCCCTAGTGCAAGATTTGGTTTCTGTGTGGTCTTGGAAGACATCTATATCTTCTGTCTCATCCACCATTCTGAAGTAGAATTTAGAGCTACAAGCAAGAATTTTGAACAATAACTTAAAACCGATTATGCTAAAGTTACAGCAATATTTAAACAAAATTCTCAGTTATATGCCACCTTCTCACAGATGTGTAAAACAAGATTAAGTTCTGCAATGGTCAGTCTAAATTTCTACTAATTATCACTGACTTTTATCCACAGTTTTCAAATTTAATCTGTCACTCTCTTGTGTCAGTATCTAATACAGTGAGTATTAGATTTCTCTGTTCTGAGCAATTCGGTATGGTCAGCTTATAGCAACTGGCTTCTGGATACTTTTTCCCCCTTAGGCCATGCATGGACATGAGTTTTGTTCCAGTCTTGAAGTTCTTCCAGGACTTCAGGATTTCATCAAACTCCTCATACAAAAATCATGGTCTCTGCACTCGATGGGAGCAAGAGTGTTAATGCAGTATCTAACAGGGTCTTCAGTCAGGCTTTTGTTCAAACAGTGCACAGCACAGGTTTGTGATTATTTTGACTTTCATTATGGTCTGTCATCCATCCTAGCTGACAGAACCAGAATTACATCTCTAAGTTTCCCAGAGTCACAAGGGAATCAATGGTTTAAATGTGAAGTCCAGAGACTTTCAGCCCTTTTCTGAACTGCATATCCTACAGCACTATGATGTTCCAAATCAAGAGAAACACAAAGGAGCAGCAATCCCACACTGTAAATACTTCATCTGCTGCCATGTCCAAGACATGCTGACATGTCACTTAAATATGTCTTCTACTTGGGCTTCTATCAGAACTTGAAGTCCAAAGGAAAGAGAAAGCCAGCAAGCCAGCAGAATAAAATGAATTAAAAAGCCTAGATTGTATTAACACAAGCAATTAATGTGCTTAACATCTGACAGTTGTTGAGGTTGTGTGTTACAATGGAACCTTTACCTAACATTAAAGAACCTAGCTAAAAACCAAGCAGAAAGGTTTGGGCACACTTTATTATTACCCTATTCCAAATTACTCCAGTGTTTTGCTAAATTCCATCTGTGGAAGCAATACTAAGCTTTTCCTCCACCATTTTAATATCCTCATCTAGATTCTTTGGATTTTAAAGTTCCAGAAACAGCACTGACATTCAGTAGGAAAAAACAGGGCAATATGAAAAATTCATTTCCATCTTTTGTTATATGATATGTTTTAATGGTAAAATAATATAAAATGCAAAGAATAATTTCCCCTTCCTTTTCTTCTGAATGGCAGATTTGGACTATGAGTCAGACTGAAACAGTTTGTTTTCTGACAAAATCACTTTCTGCTCTATCAATCTGTCTGTCAGTTACGCTCTGATTCAAGAAAGTTAACAGCTACTGTTTTAGAAGATGCCCTTGCTTATTCTTACCTGAAATTAATTATCTCCATAGATTCTTCTGGAGTGTTCAAGAAAACTTTGAGCTCTTTCCCTTTCTTCACCTGGATTCCCCCATCAAGACTAGTAGATGTCCTCATTCCTGTTAACCACTTTAGGCCAGCTTGTCCCAGAGCCCCCACAGTTCCCATTTGGACAGAAAGCTGGACAAATGCACTGTTGAAAGATCCATGTACATATCCTTCTATGAAATGCAGTTTCTTTTTAAAGCACTTAATTCAAGCCTCTTCAATACAAACACAGCATTTGGTGCTGTAACACAGTATATTCTATGATTAAAATAATGAACTATTTTGTTTCAGGAAACAACTGAAAAGATTGCATGTACACCGACACACACTTTCTAACATGAATTATAGTTTTACTCTATCTCCTAAGGAAGGGATGTGAAGGCAGACTTCAGCATGAAATATTAAGAAAGGGAAAACAATTAGAATCGAGTATCACAGGGCAAGTTTCTCTCTGTCTGTACAGCACTTAATGAAGTTTAGTAACATATACAGTATGTACAAAAGCTAAAATAGCCAGGTAAGGAAACACAGGGTTAAATCATCCACTGGTTTGTACATCCATAACCTGTAACAGCATGTTTGATCCTGAGAAAAATCCACTTGTCACAGGCAAAGAATTCAAAAAAATCATCTGCATGCAAGCATTCAGGAGTTTGATTCAGAGAGAGAGAGGAATAGTCAGCTTAAACCAGCACCAGAATAACACAGCAAGAGAGTTCAAAATCAGACAGGCAGGGCAGGAAAGCCCTGCTGCCCTCACACCATGGCAACCATTCAGCAACAGCAGGCTGATGACTGCTTTTGTTCTTCAGGAATCTCTTAATTAATTAATAGGCATTCACACAAAACTTTCACATCAGGAATTGCTACTTTAGACCAGGAGTATGAGAAAGTGGCACGTTTGCAGCAGTTATTACCTTGGCTTGATATATCCGTTTAGAAAGAAATCAGACTTTTGTTTGAAATCCGCATTCCCTTTGATTTTTACGTTGATTGCTGCTGAAGCATTGACTGCCAGTTGAACAGGAAAGCCTGAAATTGTTGGGAACTGCAATTCTTCAGTGGCCAAACTCATCCTTTTATTAAACTGTACCTCTTGCCCCTGTGGTGAAAAAAACCCAAACAAAACCAAGAACTTAATTTTGCATAATAGAGTCAGCATTCAAGAATTTTTCCAGATATAACTTTTGACTCCATCTGTCTATTGTGAAAGTGCTTTTACCTGAGCTGATTTGGGGCATAAAGAAGAAAGCAGACTAAAGCCTGTGTATGGCCATGGCGTGAGTCAGACACCAGTCCTACCCCAGTTAAAAAAGGAATTTGCATTTAAGCATGGATGGATTTGAATGAGAGAAGCAAGAGGTAAGAACCATTAGAGAGCAGACCAAGTCTTTGCCTAATGTACTGAATGCTGTTTAAACCAAATATACACTGGTGTCTTTTAGAGTTCAATTTAGAGAAACAACAAGTAGTATTTTGTATCCTTTACATTTGTGTCAGAAAGCAGTTTCTAAAGATATCTACTTTCAAATAGAAAAAAGGTTCCTTTTACCTTCAGAAGTTTGACAGCCAATTCTGCCAGATTTAAGGAATAATGTTTCATTTGTTTTCTTAAATCTTCACAATCTAAGAAGCTAAGTTCATTTCCAAAGATTTTGATGCTTAGCTCACATTTCAGTGCCTCCTTTCTTACTGTTCTCTCAGTGAACTGATGAGGTAAAGAAAGAAATCAAAAGGAATGGTGTTACAATTTCCTTTCAAACTCACAATAAACAATTCCTCAACGCAAGCTATGCTATTAGTAAAGAGACATTAGGCTCCCCTTTACACATAGTTTGGAGACCACTTAAGACCCTGGATTAGTAGCTGTTCTTTCCTGCTACACTTCAGCTCCATAGCACACGAGCTGGCTGTCACCATGAGCACTGGTCATGTCCAGTCCTAAGGTGGCAGGCAGAGGAGTAGTATTGCAATACGTACCCACAAACAGAGGGAGCTTTGAAAAATACAATCTCAAAACAACATTAGGGATGCCTTGATTGCTAAGTAAACTGTTAGGAACTAAAAATTTTACATTTTCTGCTCTTACGATTCTATGATGCCACAGCAACACAACATGATCATGAGCTTACTGTTAAGAAGAAACCCTAAGAAGATGAGTCCCAAGAAGAGAGATGATCTAAGACAAACTAAGTGAATCACAGTTCCTGAGTTTTGAATCTAATACATCAACAACTGAAGTCAATTCTCAGAGCTTTCCTGTTGTGTACATAAAATGGGTAAATTCACAAAGCATCAATGTAACATCTGACATCAAACTGGGAAGTCAGATTGCAAACAACAGGACTCAGGAACTCAACATCAAGCAGCTGTTTACAGTGGCACAGCAGTCAACAGACAAAAGGACATCAGCATAAAGGCACCAGAGCTCAAAATATTGAGAGGAAGCCCAAAACACAGGCAACATAATCCCATGGCTCAGTGTCATTGTTTTGAGACAATAAAGCAACCTGAAAAAACCTAAAGAGCGGGCTCTTTGCTGCTCTGTATTTTCTGCAGCTGTTCAATTCTCTGCAAGTGAGAGAGTTGTGCTTTACACAAAGGAGTCACAGTAATCCAGAGCACTTGTCCACTGTGAGATGGGGCCCTGTGTTTGACTGGGAAATGTCATTAATTTTTCCAAGATCTACAGATTCAGTTACCTTTTTGACTAAATCATTCATCTTACTGTATTTTCTACCAAGGCAATTCTGGTTTGTTTTTCTCAGCTTTGGCTTGCCAGACTTGGTCACAAGATGATCAGCGGGGCTATAGCGCTTCCAAGTCGGGTTCCTCTGCTTGACTTTCTCTGCTGTTTCCACTGGGGTTTCTGACTTGTGCTTTCCTTCATTAGTGTTTCCAAAAAAATATTCACTGAAAGTAGAAGATTTCGGCCCAAACCCCTTCTCTATGAGAGTTTCAGCATTCTCCAATCGTATACCAACCTAGTGAAAAGCATGCAGCAGTGAAAAGCCCAAGAGTGACACATACAGGCCATGGCCAGTTCTAAAGCAGAAAACCAAATATACAACCAGATGTAAGGAACACAAAAAATTTGCCACACAAGATCACAGTAGTCTACAAACTCTAGCGTTCTATCTCCTTCAGCATTCAATACTGGATTTTTCAGTATTAAATCTTCCCATAAATATTAGATATGTAAAGCTCAGTCCAAAACAAAAATCCTTTTTCATTCAGATACTGCAGTTCACTTACACCATGATGGGCCAGAAGGGGATACTGCTATTTTGGCATGTTAAAAACAGTATTTTGGCTGGAAAACACTAACACATCCCTTTCATGCTCTGAAATAAGATTCTGTTTGGAAGTTTGCTTAAAACAGAATTACTACCACACATCAATCCAGGGTATGTGATGCTGAAAAAAATATTTTGTTCCCTTGCAAGCTTAAACTTGAGACCTGAAGGCTACATTAAGTACTTTCCTTGCTTCATGTGCACATTGTTACCTGGCACAGCAGAGGCACAGCTAAAGACGATGAGGTCGCAGGCAGGCCATTGAAATGTCCCAGTCACTGGATGCTCAATGGCACCAGAACAGTGACTTCAGCTGAGAACAGACGAGCCTATCTCTGTATTAAAGGAATTGTGTACCCAAGCCAATCCATTTTCCACTGTACATCAAGAAAAGGAATCTTACTATCCTAAACAGGAGCTAGAGCAGTGATTTTAATGTTTCATTTGAATCAACAAGTGTGGGCTTCTAAGTAGGGGTTCAGAGATGCAGCAAGGCAGGAGTCAGAGCAAGGAATGAATTATTTATTAAATTTACAATACCATTTATATATTCTAGTTTTATAAAGCAATTGAACAGTGCTTACACTTCTCTTAGGGTGATTGGTTAAAATCTCAGACACCCACTTAGAAATGTTTTTTCTTCATATAATGTACACAAGGTCAGAAGATACCAGATATGAATGCTATTTACACAAACCCTATCTATTGTTTACATAGTTTATACAGCAAAGGAAAAGTTCTCACAGAATGAATGCAAGAAGAGAAAAATTCCCTGCTAACAGCATTTCAGCATCCACAAACAAGAGCTGAGTATAAGTCACTTTCCCCGTGCATGGCACTAGCAGAATGACAATGCTTTTATTTTGACTAAGCCCATTACACAGAGGACTCACCAGTCTGAGGCAACTGTGCTACAGCAGTGAAAAGCACACTTTGCTAAAGGAACTGCAGCAGGAAAACAGAAAGTACTTTGTACTTCAACATACCAAGTGGCATTTGAGGAAGGGGATAAAAAATCTCCACAATTAAAAAATCCGTAAACTTGCCTCCAGGAGATTTATAGCCTGTCCCATAAGGTGAACAGTCAAATTTGTCATGACTGATCGTGGTAGAAAAGATGCAGGAGAAAAGACCACTGATGCTTCCACATTTGCACCTGCACCAGCTGCAATGGAAAATAGATGTCTGTCAGCTGGACATCAGCTGTTCTCATACACTTTGCAAAATTCATAATTCTTTGGAAAACTGTTTCTCCACTCAATAAGAAGATAGTGAATGAAACATTGTCAATAGGTGAAACTATTTAACTTTTTAATGCAGCAAAGACAGTTACTGTAAGTAACTTCCATTTACTGGAATTCCATATTTACTGGATATTACTGGGTATTATCTCACTAACATCAAAAGGAAAGTATTTATAATACATAAGATACAAAAGTGCACTGGAGGAAATGGACAGAAAATCAAAATGTAACTCTGAAAAACATCATCTAGCATTTTCACTGAAAACAAATGAACAGATAGTAAACCAGGAAGGAACTAGTTTGACTCTTTTCTTATACCGAGGACAGTACATGAATCAGGAGAAAACAAAACATGCCAATCTCCTGTTGCTGCAAAGGAAGTTAATTAAGGAAGGAATTAAAAGTTGATGATCACAAAAATAATCTTAAATGTTCACTGGTTCTTAGTCTCCTCTTTCACAAGAAGCAAAGGTGCATGGTGTCTGGTTTGCTGGAAATACATTTCATATACTCCAATTAAGGTCAAAGCAGAATCAAGCTTACATTTGCATATTTGGGTAGTATTAAATCATAAAAATCAAAGTTCTCTGGAGCAAGATGTAAAGGGTCAGAAAAGCCATGTGGGATGTTAATAATCCATATGCTACAAAGCATTGCTAAAACTCCACATACCTGAGTGAAACGTGACATCAGAGTATGAGGAGTATTTCCATGTCTCCCTGTCAAAATTTTTGCTAAGGATTTCATCAGGAATAGAATCTCGAAGGTGCTCCTTCAACGGATCATCTGTCTCCAGGAGCTGAGAGAGATGACTCCAAACAAAGGAGCCCACTAAAATTCAACAAAGAAAAGCATTTGGAAATCAGAGAAAAATTACAAGAGTTTTCAAAACAGATACAGGAAATATTTTTATTTATTTATACCACCATTAATTCTAAGCCATTCCTCTGACCACAACAGAATTCATTCATTTTCAGCATGATTAAAAATCAGTCTGATGCACCTACTGCAACAGCACTTTAAATTTTTAAAAAAGGCACATAGAATCAAACAATTGTGAACAGAACTAGTATTTCTGTATGACACTGTGTGGATTTGTGTTTGGCCATGTATGTGCTGTGTCGTGGGGGGGCAAATATTTCCCATGTGTTCTGGAGTCTGGTTCCTAAATAGAGGCTTTTTGTCCCCTGAAGATAAAAGATATTAGGCTCCAGTGCTAGTTCGATGTACAGACACTGAATACTGATGTAACTGCATTTTTCCCATCACAACTTCTTTATTTCAAATTTTGTTTCCTGAATGTGGAACTGAATACTAACATGTGCTCTATGCCTTCAAAAGCACTTGTTATTCAAAAGTTTATTATAGAAATTATTTAGCTGTCACATCAACAAAAGACAAAGGAAAGAAATTAAGAATATTCATGAGTACTGCATTAAATTGTTTGACACATACAACATTTCGGATGGACTTGTAGAGCTCCTTCATAAATCAAACACATCAAATTTTCTGCATGGAGTCACAGGGAGGAGTCACTGAGGGTACACCTTGACAGGATTTTGGAGATGGATGCAACTTCTCTGTCTCAACTCTGAACAGAGAGGAACAAGTGTCCTCCGAACTACAGGCCCTATCAGCAGGTGAACACAATGCTGAGCCTGAACTCACAATCACTGCAGGATACACTGGTCCAGACATATCCTGGGAAAATGAACACCAGCTTCAAGTCAGAGCTGGCCAGGATCCAGCCAGTGCAAACACAGCCTGCTTTCATCTGCCTGCCAACAATCTTATAGATACCCTTCTCAGGTGTACTCCTTCTTGACAGATATAAATGCAAGGGATTAGTCTAGAGGTATTCTTCACTGAACATGGTGATACCATTTTAGAATATTGCAGCATTTTTTTCTGCCACTTGCTTCTTTCTCAACTTAACAAAATGCAATTTGCAGTTGTCCATTTCTAATTTTCTAGTATTTCTAATGTACTGAGCATCAAAGCTGTTCCATATATCCTCCTCAGGAGCCTTCAGTGAGTGAAATGCTGCCAGTAGAAGGAACTAATTTGTGCTGGTTTGGACACCCCAAGACACAATTCTATGAAAAGTCAGTCCTTACTGACTACTGCTAAAGTAACAGTATCACAATTTCAATATAAAATGTCACAATCATACAAACAATCATTTAGAAACAATCTACAAAGCATTGAGATTAAATAAAAATTGATATAGGTTGCTACCATTACACCTGCAAAGTAAATGTCAAATTGAGTATCAATTAGGAACTTCAGTAGATGCTTGGCTGACCTTGGCTGGATGTTTCTTTCAGCAAAGTCTTTTGTACTTGTTTAAATAACTCTTCATGTGGACATTTCATTGCTATATAATAAGCAGCAATTCTTATTTCCACATCTTCGCTGGTTGCTTGATACAGCTGAACTAATACAGCGTTCTAAGAGAAAAACACAAAAAGATGAAGACAATTATGATTTACTCCCCTAGAATACCTCATGCACTTCCAGGTCCAGGTGGGTTTTTTGGTCTCAAAGAGCTATTGCTATATTTATAGCTCCTGCCTTATACCTGACAAAGCTACTTTGTGTAACATGGATACAAATGTATGTACATATTGTCTGTACTACCTCATCCACAAATTTCCTGAACAAACTGTCGTTATGACCTTGAATCCGATACTGCCGAATCTATAGAGGGCCTCCCTTGCCAGCACAACGGTTAAGGATGGTTTTATTCCAGCACAGAGAGACCTGTCTGTTGCATCTCTCATGTGCCACAGCCAACACACAGCCATGGTTTTGTTCACAGGCTATTAAGATCATTACTTCTGGTCTCAATCAAAGAGCAGGACTGCAACAAATTTATTCTGTTCAGTATTTCCTCAGTATAGACAAAGATGATTTTTTTTTTTTTTTGGTGAACTGTCAGGAATTAAGAAATTGGTGATTGATACTACTTACATTTTTATTAGCATTTAACAACCCCAGTCCACCCAGTTTGGCAGTTCATTTGCTAGACAATGATGGGGTATATGACAACATATAGATTTGATACTTTGAACAGGTCTAATGAGCAACACCAAGCTTCATAACTGCAGAACAAGTGAGTCACACCAATCCATGCTGAAATTAAATTTTAAAAAGCCATAGAAAGGTGCTTCTCCAAGTGCAAGACCATGTGGAGCCTATTGTTCTTCTGGAGCAGGACTGTCAGCTTTGTCCAGGCCAGCACTCCTGCCTTTGCCATTCTTTTAAGTATCAAGGTATTAGAGACAAACAAGTTTTGGGCCTTCTTCCATTAAACCACTTTTTAAAACGTTCTAACTATGGCAGTGTATTGCAAATCACAACAAGCTTCTCACATTAACACTTATATTTCAGAGAATGAAACAGTAAAACAGACTATGGGAAAAATCAGGTTCTGTGGGTTCTCAGCCCTGCAGACACAAGGCCCCCAACTGCAGAGCCTAATGAAAAAGTCACAAGCACTGCCTCGGTCACTGGTGCATTACCTCAGCTGCAGCAAAGCTCATTACAGGTTTGCTCGTCTGGGTGGTTCTACCCCGTTCTCCAGCAGCAGAGGGGCTCTGCTGGAACGCTCTGCACTCGTTCCTTATCCGTTTGCGTGTTTTGTAACTCTCCCCACGAGTGCCAAGGCTGTGGCAGTGGCAGGAAGCCATCAGTCACCCGTGGCAGTAGGTCACTCACCCTGGCAGAGCAGGGAACGCGGCGGAAGGCCTGCACGGCAGCGAGGCGGATTTCCAGCGGATGGCTCCTCAGGGACGCGCACGAGCTCAAGGCAGGAGCCAGCGGAGCTGCTGCCAGTCCCGCATTGCCGATGGCTTTCAGCACCAGCTGCACCTGTAAATGCAAGGCAAGATAGAACAGAGAGCCCTCCACGTGCTGGCAGATGTACATTGAATTTCATAGCACTCACGTTTTCTGTGCAAAGCCCTGTTTAAAATGATTACTGGTCACCTGAGGAGTTTATTGCAGCCCCTACTGTACCACCTACACTCTGGCTTTACTGGGAGGACAAGACACGTATGGACCACTGCTCTATTCTGATGCCATGTGGCACTTTTAAGCAGAACCTGCCTTAGACCTGGGGGAATACAAAAACATTTTTAAGAGCCTACATTGCAACAGAAAAGCAAAAGTCACAAATTTTATATACTGGAAAAGTTTTTCAAATACTTTGATATTTTGCCCCTTTTGATCACAGATATTTTGATGTTTCAGTGATTCAACACAGAGTTCTGGACACAATAACTAAATTAAAATAATAATTTGTCAACACATAGGTGTTCTTCATACTGATCAATGGTATGAAGTTTGCTTCATCAGGAACCCCAAGGCTTTTCCTTATTTCCACGCACAAGAACACCCACACTGATAGGTTGTGCTTGTTGGACTACAAAATTTTATCAGCCCATTCTAGCAAGGAATATTCATTTACTAAGCCTGTATTCATGGCTTTCTGGAAATCCAATGAATACCATTTTCATCAAATGAGTTCTAGATCATGAAGGGAACAGAAAAGTAAAGCACTCTATCATATGCCTGTGTATAACAATACCTTGCTGAGATGTTCTGAACCTTGCACAGTACAGTTTCCTCCCAAAAATTTCCCAAGAGTCCTCATCACACTCTGAACAGCAGGTACACCATCACAGGAGCTGTGAGCTGAACAAAACCTATGTATGAGAGCACTTATTCCCAAGAAGCAGCTCTGGCTTGCTCTGGGCGACTTCAGCAAAGGCTGTAAACAACCACAAAAAGAATGAGGTGTTTCAGAAAAGTCATGAGAGTGACTATTGTAACATACCACAGATAATAAATGTATCAAAATATTTACGTGCTAAAACTCAATCTCAACAAAACTACCTGCACAGAGCTTTGTATAAATCTGTGAAGAAGACTATTACTGTAAAACACAAATATTATGAGCCACCTAGATTCATTACATATTAAAAAAGAAAAGCAACATCCACTCACAGCAAGAGATTCAATCATGCCTGAGGTGGGATTAGGAATGAATGTAAATGACCAGAAGAAATATTCTACTTTGTCTTCCTCAACTTCTCCAGAAGCTATGAGGTCTTTCATTAGGACAACACATGCCTCTGTGGCACATGATGGGAGAGCATCTATTAATGGTTGCCTGTAACATAGGAAAAAAGTACAGCAAATCTACAATGACAAAAGTATTCAAGAATCACATAACAAGTACATTGAGGCTGGGCTTCTTTCAAAGTAAATAAAAGTCCAGTGGCTTAGCAAATGCCAGATTCCACAGAAATCAATATTATCTTTTGGTTTAGTGGCCTTATAGAAATATGTTTTAGACAGGATGTGATGGAGGTGCATTGGTGCTTCAAGAACTATATCTAACCAGATTGTCAAGAAAATATTCAGTTGCTTTCTCTGAAAATTAAGCCACATCATATCCCAGGTTTGACTTCTGAAGACTGAGGTACCTTAAAGCACTGATTTTTTATTAAGGTGTTTCTTTCCTTTCATTTCACTTGTAACACCAGCAACAAATTAAAATATTAAAACTGAATTGACTAGCTCTTACTTCCTGTGCTTTCTTAGACCTTACCTAAGGGGAAAGCTTACACCAGCATGACAGACAATACACATTTCAGGTCTTAAGAGTCTCTCTGTAAATATTCTGTACCTGCCTCCTATACTCATGGAAGGAGACTTTTGCATTGACTAGAAAGCAGTTAAACTAAATGGTGTAAAAGCATCAGAGAGTAGTCTGCATGAGATTCTTTTTCAGTTCTAAATTTAATAACCATGTCCTGAGTAAAATTAGTCTAAAGTTAATACAAAAGAGGCAGAGTTTAATTACTGTCTAATACTGAAGAATATTAGCATGACTATTTATCAAAGGATGAGAATAAACCTAACCTAGAACAAAGTCTGCCACTTCTGCATCAAGATATTGCTGCAAACATAAAACCTGGCATTAGATTGATTTCAAACAGACTGATGACATTTCGTACTGAAACCAAGTAAAAGAATTGTTTCATCCTTTTCAATTTTGCAAAGGGAGAAAAATTTAGTACAGATTTTAATAATACTGGATTAGTATTTCTGATAGTCTCAAACCATTTGATCAGAACTATTCCTGACTGCAGAGGAGTAGGGCCTTGATCTTTAAAGCCACAACTCTACAACTGGTACAAACCATCCTGAGATCCAGCTGCTACTGAAAGATGCAGCTCCACCACATCCATACTCCCAGCCTAAGCGCTGTCTCCTCTGCCCCACAACTACTAAGGGCATTGAAGGTACAGATCCAGGTAACCTTTTCATAGCAAATGGCAACATAAGCTTAAAACCAGCAGAACTGATTTCCATCCAAGCCATGACTCAGGTTTCCCATTCACATTGCTTTGGAAACAGGAAGTCTGTCTGTGGGAATAGATATGGGACAAGAAAGTCTATTTTGTACATAACATTCATTCAGTGAGGAGAGAATATCATGCCATTACAGAAACAAGATCTGCAATACAGATTATTCCTTTAAAATGCTCCAAATTTAAATCCAAAATTTGGGCACAGATTTAAAGCATTCAAATGTCTTAAATATTCCCAAAACATTTCTTTCCTGTATATTTTCGAATGCAATTACTAAAGCAGACTTACCAGTTGTCTCTGCACTTAAATGAAGATCTTTGCCATAGTGCTTTTAAGGCCTCAAGGGAAAGATGTCGAAGCTCAAACACAAGAGCCATGAAAAGGTCTGCAGTCTGTAAGTGCACAACCACAACTGTAATATTCCTGCAGAAACCAGCTCCAGAGAACAGAGCACAAGAGCTTATACTGGCACTGCCATTGATTTACAACGTCACCTGAGGGTAAACCCTCCTTTCTTCCCTGTGTCCTTACATTCATTCCTCACCTGCTTCTCTCTCCAGACTGCAAACACGTACGGAGAAGGGCTTTTGCTTGGGATGCCAGCCAGTCCCTCAGACAACAGTTCTCAGTGACACCACACCAATGAATAATAAACCAAAATGCAACAGTGTGGTGTCAATCCAGAAGAGAAAGTCATAATCTTCTCTGAGTTTGTATAGCAAGATCCTGATTTATGACCAGAACTGCTGACATAGCTCTGACACAAGTGAAACAATGATCAAGCTAACTGTATATTAATCTTAGATTTATGCAAAAGATCATTTAACTGAGGTTTGGGCAACACTTAGAACATTCACTTGAGAGTCCTTGGGCTGTGAAATTTTTCCATCTTACTGGGGAAAAGCCCAGGCATAACTGCCCTTAGGTCTGCAGGCAGCACAGGACTAGCTGAAAACATAGAGGCAGAAGAGTTGTTCTCTCTTGCTGAGACTAATTGCTACATCATACAGCAGCTATTTTACCTGGAATGTAAAAGCAAAACAGCATGTGGATGTGTTCCTCTGAGACCTGATCCAAAGTTCAAGAAAGAAGATAGGTCTCATTGAAAAATTAGCAGAATGTTCAATGCAGTATCTTGTATGTTCATGGTAAGCAAATTTTATAATGTGTAGGTTTTAAACATGGTCAACGTCAGATTCACTTCAATGCTTTATTCACCTCAGATGTGAAAAGCTTAGACATAGGACTAAATTTCTGGTTCCAAAGAAAACATTTTTCTTCATGTAAAAATCATACAAACAAAGTCTAATTCCACTAAGTCACATTTCCAAAGGTTTGGGGAGAGCACTACTTTGACTTCCTGACCTTCCTTCCAGGAGCTGCTGCCAAAAACAATGAAAGCATGGAATAACCCAGTGCCAGCATTTGATTTTAAGACTTCCAAGACATTTTCAGTAACAAGCAGCAGTCTTTCAGTAAGAAGTCTCAGTAATTTCTTACTGTTTTGTTTGATAGGCTGAGGGAGTAATTTGTCAAATCCAATACAGGTACAGTTTATGTTTTTATTCTTTTGGGACTTAAATTCTTTTTAGAAATAATATATTCATTTCATCAAATTAAAATTTGTTTTCATAAGTGAAGCCCCACCTATGTATTGATTCTGTTAACATTTATAATTCCATAGCTAAAATTCAGATAGATCCACATGCATTCCTTTCTGTTCCATTCCATCCCATCATTACCATTAAGGCCTAAGAAACTACAAATCTGGACACTATGGAGCTAGTGAAACAGATTACATTTTATGGGCTATAAAATATTCAGAGAACTGTGTTTTATACAACATTTTAAAAGCATTTCTAAAGCATGTGCCTCGTGCATTTTTCCACAGGCAGCTCCACTCTGGGCAGCGTGACTGGGGCTGGGGACCCTCACAGGTCTCATCACAAGGAGCTGCTGCTGAGCCCCATCAGCTGGGGCCTGCAGCACAGGTCAAGAGAAAACTGCCACACCGACGGGCTTTCAGCTGATGCCATTTTAGACTGTAGACTGGCTTCATTCTGCTTCACACCTGCTGACTAGACAAGCTCCCATCTAATAACTTTGTGCAAAATTTTGCAGAGAAGCAGCTATTTTTGCTTTCTAATAATAAAGCTTTGGAATGAACTGTCTGACCAGGTGGGTTGTTTTCATTTTTTAAGGTCGGCTGCACTGAAATTGAGCTGCCATTGCAAATTCCTCTATTTGTAGTATCGTAATAACAAACTACATTCAAATCTGACTCCCGTTCCCACCTCTGAAAAAACATAAGAAAGCCTGGCTTGAATTCTACATAGAAGTTTGCTTTTCCTTTTACCTGCAGACCTGCCATATTTTAAATAAAGAAACTCGGTAGAAGCAAGCAATTAGAATGCCTTACCAGGAGAACAAAACACAAAAACAGACAAACACAAACAAACAGAAAAACCCCAACAAAACAAAACAAAAACAAAGAAAAAAAAATAAACAAAAAGAAAGATCATGCCCTGAAAGTAAACTTTTTTTTGGGTCAGACTGGGGTCCAGGAGTCTGACATACTCTTGCCCACACTGCTCAGTGCATACACAGCCTCATTCACCAGAGCTACTGACCAAGCACTGAAAGCCAGCCAGTCACTGGAAATGCAGCCCCAGCAGAAGTGGTGTGACAGGCTTCTCTCCAGCCTCTCTCAAGAGAGGGTCCCTTCTCCCCATCCCTTTTCCTTTGTCAGTATGCAGCTTGTTCACTTAATGGTCCATTAGCTAATCTACATCCACATTGAAATTCAATCTTGTCTCATAATAGCATTAAAAAACTAAACAACAACTTTGCTTCCTTGGAAATGACACAGTCTCCACCTCCATTTTCTCATCCCTTCAATGTTTTCCCTGGAGCTGGAGATTTTCCCTTCCATTTATTCTTGGTTTTGTGTCCTGAAAGAAATGCATAATCTCACCTCATTCAGAGTCAAACAATAACGGGACAAACAAGCTACACATGCATAACAGCGCAGCTGTCTCCCAAGCAACACTGTGGGCATTCCCATAACTTCTTTCCTGGCCCAAAGGACATTTTATTGGTTGAAATGAGGGATGATAAATATTCTCTTTGAAATGTCTTGTCACACAGAAAGAGCACCCTGAAACAGTGAAAATGGTTGACAACCAATGAAACCCCGTGCTGGGACGGGCACATGATGAATAATTTACTTCTCTTTTGGGCAGTGGCACAGACAGCAGCCACTTGTGCTAATCTTAGTGATTTACAAAACAAATTTCCCACACATGAAGCCAGTAGGCCTCTTTAGAGGCAGAAGTGACATCCCACTCCTACTGGGAAAAATCATCTACCATTCTTTCAAAGGCACTGAATTAAGAATGTTCCATAGAAGGCAGGACTTAGAGAAAATTTCTCAGGTCTGCTGCAGTAATTTCTTTTTTCAACATTTTCTAGGCAGTATGTGACCTTCTAGTCTGTGCCTAAACACCATTTCATACTGCTGTAACACTGACAACCACATGGAATTAAGCATTATCCTTCCCAAAGAGGCTGCTTTTATTCTATATTAGCACCAACCATTATTATATGGCTCTCTTAACCCTCCATTGCCCCAAGGTCCATGGCATGCAGCTAAAAGGGATGGCAGACCTGCTTATAACTCAGAGACAGAAGCCTATCCCATATATTTCAACACCCACAAAGGCTACCTGCTGCTTTCTCCTCAGCCCAGTGCCAAGGCCTTTGTCAGGCTGTGGTACCAGGTCAGACCATGACCACCATTTAACAGGTTGGGTGTAAGGTCTGGGGCTGGAATTTAGCACAGCTGAGTGAAGGTGCTGGCCTCAGCAGCTGTGATTTACCCACCCTGTGCCTTCCCCTGAAGCCTCACACACAAAACATGAACACCTGCCTCATGAATCACAGGGGATGCTAAGAGAAAGGTGAGCACACCCAGAATATCACTGCAGAGCTGCAATCCAGCAGTGCACTTTTCTCCAGTCCCCATAAAGCCTCTCCTCCATCCCCCAGTATCTCTGCCCAGCCCAGGGGAAAGACAGGCAGAACTTCTGTTCTTTGACAATCTAAGTAAAGGAAGGTGAGTGCCTTCTCTGCTGGATCTGAAGCTTTCTGTTAACATCACTTGTACCTACGTGCATTTACAGGAGAGATCTCAGCCCCCTGCACAGGAAATAACCTTGCTCCAAAGTACAAACAATCTAACAAGACAAGAACATCAGAGGACAGAGCATATATCAGGAATGAGCTGACTAAACTCATCAGTGGCATATTCATGGAAGCA
The DNA here is from genome assembly GCA_013398955.1 of Callaeas wilsoni. NCBI lineage: Eukaryota > Metazoa > Chordata > Aves > Passeriformes > Callaeidae > Callaeas > Callaeas wilsoni. Next base: position 13,663 of record VWPU01016607.1, on the reverse strand, counting down.
CCAATGCCCTGTTTAGTGCTTTCTCCATTAGGCCATCCTTGTTTTCTAGTAAGATCCTGACCAAAAATGACTTAGAGTGTGTTCTTCTGTTTTCACATTAACATTTTTTCTCTATTTTTCTCCATAGGAGCTTCACTACTAGCAAGAACCGCTCTATTTGAAGGATAATGGGATATGAAGTGTCCTCTCTTTGCCATCAGTTGATCTCAGGTGAACAGTGATTAAGCACCATCATCTGTTGATCCTTCTGTATTGTACATAACAGGTGTTCTTGATAACCTAACAGGTGTTCTTGATAACCTCTGAATTTCAGAGATAGGGATCTTCATTTCAAACACAATGACAGTTACTAACTGATTCAGCTGCTGTCAGTATCGACAAAAAATACAAGACCTAAGTGAGCTAGGGAGACAGGCAGACCCTCATCTAGAATGATGGTCATCATAAAAAATATTTAAGCCACTGCCTGTTCCACGTGACCTGAAGATTCCACCCTATCTTAGCAGCATTCACCAATAAAAATGGTTGAGGGGGCAGAGATTCCCTCTGGACCCAAGCAGCACCCCCAGAAAACATGGTGGTTGTTAGCAGAGTTCATCAGAAGCACAAAGAACCTGCCAGCCAAGACCCAAAAGCAAGGGTTTCATGTGCAAAGATATTTGAGGGGATGAAACAGAACTCCAATAAACATGGAAACAACAGAACTCCAATAAACATGGAAACAGCACTACCAGAGGTAGTATCCCACACTAAAGCTGTAAAAAAGGTGTTTTACAATGAAGTATCAAAACTGCTGGTGACAATACAAACCAGACACTTTTTATGTTTTTGTTTGTTCACAGCAAAACAAAAATTTGGGACATTTTCTTTCAGATTAATTTAGAATATAGTTCAAAATTGCTTTTGCCTAATATTCAGGGGCTACAGTGTGTTTTAACTCCTCAGTGTGATTTACTGTTTATATAAGAAAATGACATTTCAAAGCATTTTCTCTAATTCCACATTTAAAAATGTCGAAAACAATGGAAGGCTTCAGTATTTCAAAATTGCTGCTCTCCTGGTCACCTCTTGTCTGTGTAGGAGAATTCTCAGCCCATGAAGAGGCTCACAAGAAGCAGAGGCTATGTGTACAGCTTACCTCATAACTCGCGCTGTGTGCTAAGCAAAGCTTCCACACCAGCTCAGCCACTTCTCCCCCAGTGACCTCCCTTTTAGTTACCTCCCTTTCGTAGAGAATGTTGGTCACATACAGATCCTCAGAGTCCCCTGGAAAAAGGAGTGTAAAGGAAAAATCAGATCTCTGGTGGTTGCTGTCCATTTGCTGTCATTAACCCTACATGCAAGGGGAAAGTTTCTCTCTGAGCCTTTATTTCTCCCTGTAAGAGTTTCTCTAGGCTCAGTACAGCCAAGGGATGAATGTGAATGCCTGCAGTCAGCTTGAATTTAAGAACACAACAGAATAAAGACAAGTGCCACCCAAAAGAAAGAGTCATAGAAACAACACAAAGATACACATGAAAAAACGCCTATTTTTCATCCATATGTCTCTTAGTATGCCCTGCTACTTTACATTCACCACCTTTTCCAACGTCATCTAATCACTCATCTCACACCAACCACCCAAAAAATCAACAGGAGATCTAGGTGCCAAGAAAAACAAGTGGCTTGGCTCTGAACCTCTTCCTGAGGAAGAATCCTATCATCTTATGTTGGTATAATTATAAACAAAGTGTCCTGGAAATTTGGGGGTTCCTTTAAAAAAAGAACAAAACAACTCTTTAGAAACAGACAAAAAAATGTTTCTCAACATTTAGAGTTCAACTTTGAAACCCTTCCTCAGGCAAGCCATCCATTGACTTCAGTAAAATCATTTTCCTAAGTAGAAACACACAGAGCAAAGAAGGAGCAAAAACTGAAACAGTTCTCAGACATGCTATGTCCTTAGTTCCATTAGGACCTGCAATTATTTAGGATCCGTTTGTATAAAAACTAGGAATTGTCCACAGACATGGGAAGGCTGATGCTCTGCATACAAGGGCACTAGGTATTTAAGTAGATAAACAGGAGCTGGCCATTATGGACCATCACTTTTGGAGACCCACCCAGGTTTGGAGATCCACACAGCTTTGTTATGGCAAGCCCAAGCCCTCAAAGAAGGGACAGCTCAGCCCAGCCTGTAAAAACACCCACCTTACAACAGTTTAATACATTAAAGCTGCAAAGAGTTCTCACAGGCAAGATGAAGTCACAATATGTTTTTAGGAAATAAATTTACTTTAGAAGAAACATAGTCACCTTTATTGTAGAGCGTCTCTGTTTCTACTTGCAGGAGTTTGAGTGCAGAGTGTGTCTGCGTCTCTGCCCCGCTGCCCTGGTGAGAGAACAGTGTCACGCGGTCGGACTCGGTGCATTTGGCCTCCTCCAGGACTCCATCCTTAATGCTCTGAACACATTCCAGCCGGGAGGACAGGATCTGCTGTTCAGACTGAGAAGAACAGATACTTCAGGAAGATTCTTGATGACCTGCATCAGCCTACCCAATCCTTTCTCTCCCAGCTTCACAGAGGATTCCAGTTCTGGGCTAGTGGGAAGTCTCTTGTCTACACCTCTGGCAGTGCTCAGCCTGTGGAAGTTAATGCACTCCTTATTTTAGCTGAGGTTTTCATCGCTGAAAAACAGCTGCTATTAACTGCCAGCATCAAATGTTGTAAATTCATTTCAGTTCACAAAGCCTCAATGTTAATCAGATCTTTTTGGTCAGCAGTAGAGAAAAGCAAAAGGCTGGTAAATTATGTATAGCGAGTACAATATGAGAAACAGGTAATATTCACCTAATAAAAATAGCACAAAATGCAAACATTGACTGTATTTGCTGTCAGCAGTGGAAAGCTGTAAGTCTGGCATTTAGAAAAGCTTCTATCTTTCCAAAGTTTTCTGCCAATAATAATTTTTTCAAATGTATTTTTTCTTACATCTCTCTATTCCTCTCTTCCAGAGTCTACTGTCAGTTTACCTCTATTACACATTTTAATGAGACTTTAATCCAGGTGTCTAACAGCCTCTTGCATTTATACTACAACATTCATCAACTACAATGCAAATTTGCATGAAAAGAAATTCTGTGAATTACAGACATTACAAGAAGAATAATATTCACCACTTCTTTACCAAGAATTCAAGTTTGGGCAGACACACTCTTTAAGTAAGTCAAAAGAAAGAGTCAGTGCCATTCCCCAAAACTTACCGACACATGAGGAAGAGCAACAGACTGCACAGAAGTCAAACCAGAAGAGCGATGGGAGCAGAGGTTTAAGTCCCTTGTCTTTACAAGGATGGAACCCTTTCGCTGATACCTGGTTGGGCATATTCCCAGGACATCCACCTAGTAACAAACATACACTGTTGAATCACACAGGCACACATGAAATACAAGGAGATAGTGCAGGTTATTGCAATTAGTTTGAATAATTGCTTTTTTTGTAATAACAGAGACCTAGATTCTCCCTTGCAGAACACTGGCTTTGCCACAAAAGTCATGAAAAGGCAAAAAATTTTAAAGACTTTGGTCAAGTTTATAGTAGCTAGGGTCTGTTGCTTTGTTTAATTTCACTGTGTTATTCTGAATTAGATCATTTACAAACATATGCCTTTTCATTTAAGATTTTGTGGGCATGCAGGAAAGCATTGATTCAGAAGAGCATTACCAGGCAGAGCAACTTCAATTACACATGGGTGTGCTAAGCCTTACTGCAGAACCTCTCTTTGAGCACTGACGTGCAGCAGTAGCCTGAGAATGAGGCAGTGCACATCATGCTGAAGGTCAGTCTAGAGACAGCTCTTCACAAGAAACTGCAGCCCCCGAGGTGTGTCAGCTGCACCCATGCCAACACACAAGTGACAGCAGGGTATGCTGGGCTATTGTTTCAGTGTTACACAGCAGAAATTGACCTTAAGCATTGAAATAATTGCAAAGAGCTCTGAGAACCCTGATCTTAAAACCTCCTGAAATTAATGAAAAAAAGTAACAAAAATTAGTCATGCATTATGAATATTTTATTTTCTCCGCAGAACAGGTAAAGCCCTGGCACTAGAACAGGTAACCAAGTAGTGGATCCCAAGCCTCAACGAGAATGCGAATTATACATAATTTTAGAACATTCACTACAAAAAGCAATCAGATGACTGCCACTGTCTGCTGAACCAAGTGGCAAAACCCTTTTTTTATTTACAAGTGGAGTAGACTTAACGTGTACAAGAGCTAAGAGTCACCTCAGAGCATGACTGACAGTCTCACCTCCTCAACGACAGCACCAGCAGGGGATTCTTGCTCTGTCTGCAGGACACTGAGGATGCCTCGCTTGATATTCAGTGCCCAGGTCTGTTCACTCCTCACAGGACACAGGTTCAGAACTTTCCCACCATGGAAAGAGAAATGAAGAGGATGCTGTTCTAGTATTTCCCTGCAATAAAAGAGTTTATCATTTCTTGCTTATAAGAGTGGAAGTCAATTTATGACATTATAGACTCAGATTTTCCTCAACAGAGCTGTTCTTCCATAATGCATCTGTCTCACTCTGTATCTCCTTCTTCACAGCAAGCCTCTATTCTTCATAAATTCACCCTGACCCAAAGAGTCCTTAAAAAACTTCTGTGAAACCCTAAACACAAATCTTCTCAAGATAATCACAGCATCCTCAACATAACTGTAAGTCTTAATAAAAGCAGTCCTGGCAAATTATTTGCAAGTAAATGTACTTAATAGTAATGATTCTTCTTTAATTAAGAGAGACATTCCATTTGATGATTCAGGGTGCCTTTAGCATTGGTAGGCATGTCTGAATTGCAAAGTAACTGTACCGTGCCTCTTCAGCTGTGATGCACACAAGAACAATCACTTCCCAATTAACCCGTATCTTCCTGCTCTGCTGGGTGTGCACACTTGGGCTCAATCCCAAATTTATTCCCCAATCTCTGCCACTTCCTAATGGCTTTTGCTATCCCAGATTGGGAGTAGAGTGTTTTCTACCTTTCCAAGGGATAACTTTTTAACATTGATTTTCACTCCTAATGTAACTTACTTTACTCATATATTTTCCTTCTAAATGGGGAAAAATAAACCATCCAAAGGAAGAATTCTATAGAAGCCCAGTGGTCAGCTCCAATACAGGGAGCTAGAGCTAATCTGCACATTAGCTGGGGAGCTAACTATTCATCTAATCAATCAGGTCACAAAGTAAGAGAGAAAATTTTAATACATCAATATCTAGATAAAGTCATTCCAGAAGAGCCTGGGCATATAGGATAAGGGTTTCTGAACTCCTAGGCAACTCTGCCTGTTTTTGCTATTTTCTGTGGAAATTACATGCATGTTCACAGGACAAGCTAGACTACTGTAGATTCACAATAGGCTGAGGCAAATGCTAATTAGGCTCACTTGTCTGAATAATTATTTTGAATAGCCAAGCTTCACTGAATGCGTTTTTGCTACCTCTCTTTTTTGGCTTCTCCACAAAGAACAATACACAATTGCTCCTACTGCTATGAAAATCCTGCAAATAACTTCACAGAAGATGTGCCTGTACGCTCATTTGAACTGTGATACCACTGCCCATAGAGAGAACACAAAGTTCTTCCTGATGAATATAAAAAGCAATGCATTTACTCCAAGTTTGCTCTTTTTGACCCTCTGAATTGAGTCAATTACCTCAGCTCTCAGTGCTGTCTAAAGGCTGAGAATCCAAGTGGCAGGACAAAGAGGAAGATTACAAGGCTGAGCTTAATCAGACAACAGAACTGCTTTTTTTTTTGGTGACACAAGAAGCATCAGCTCTGGGAAAATGCCAGACTTCCACAGTTTGAGGAGATCTTTTTGTATAGCCACCTACACTGGGGACTATACCTTGGCAAGTCAGTGAGAAACATACATGACATATGTTATGAATGAGCTACTAAACCCAAAAACATAAAAGGAAGAAAATGTCACTGGACAAATAAATGCAATTTAAATATCCTGGAAGACAAAACCACAACGTTTTGCCTTATGGGGATCTTCCAAACCAAGAACTTCTGAAATGTAGTGCAAAACTCAAGAGTCTGTAAAAGTAACATCTGCAGCTCTGAGAGCTGTGATCCATACGTGCTGCTAGAGGCCTGGTGATTTGTACCCATAATAATTGGAACTGTCTACAGTCCCAATAGTTTTACATACAAAGGGATGAAAATTAGGTTGAAGAAAAACCTGTTTGGACCAAATGCCTCTCATTTTTGTTTATGATGCTCATATCTGGATCCTAGCTTTTAAAAAAAAAATCAAAAGAAACCCTAAAACTAAACAGAGTGAGCAATGTCCAGTCAAGTTGCTCCTAAGCCATATAGCTTCAAAAAAACCCAAAACCCAGATGAAATTAGAAGGTTTTCTACCTTAGATTGTCCATTTCCTTCAGAGACTCCTCTCTGGAAGCAAAGTTTTTCTTAATCTGTACATCTTGCACCTAGGAGCAACAATTATAGGCAATATACTTCATTGTCAAGAGGAACTTGTGGACTTTATCACATCAGGATATCCACACAGAATGTCACAGACTATGAACAAAGGCTCAGTGTTGTAACAGAACTTCATTAGCCCCATCTTCACGTAGCATATCTGAGGCAGTTTCCAGAAATTTCTTTTATGAAGAAGTTTTGCTCGCTATTAAACACATTTTATAAAGCACTATTCTATCCCTTGCACTGTCAAACCACTGGCCAGTTAATTTTTATCCGTGTGCTAGGACAGGGATAACTATCCTGTTCTTTGTCGGCCTCATGTATGTGGGTATTTTGTAGACACATGTCAACCCCCCCAGCAAAACCAATGAATTATCCCCTCTGTTAACCTGAAGGAAAAGCCAGGCAGCTGAGAAGTTTATTTTCCCTGCTGTAGCTCTAAAGCACGGTAGTTCTCCACCTGGCCTACCACAGGGCTCACTCCTGGAGAAGCTCTGCAATTTGAAACTGCCCTGTTGCTCTCCTCACCGAGACACAGATCTCCTGCCCTGATGAATGGAGGGTTACAAGAACGAATTTTACACCGGGCTAGGAACGGCACCGATCCAGCACATCATACAAGTGTCTCAAGCTCTCTTTAAAATGTTTGCTATTTTAAAATTACTGCTACAGATATGAAAGTGCCTTAAAATAAACCAAGTTCCTTTCAAGGACAGGCTTTATCTCCAGTTCTGCACTTCATGTAACAAAAAAAACCAAAAAAAGTGAAACTGTTGCATCACTTAGAAAAGAAGAAAATTATTTGCTTAATCTGCCTCTTAAATACCTAATTTCAAGTTGAGGTGCATCAAAGCAATACTGCAACTCTAATTATGAGATCCAGAATTGAACTGGCTTTTAACTACAAGAAAGACAAATGTTTGAAACGTAGCAATAATCCCAAACAAAAATACGATTCCACATCAGCTCATCCCAATCACTCAGACAATTATGACAATACTTACTTTCAAAACCATCTGGCAATTCCCCAATACTTCAATAATCACTGTGCTCTCCAGAGAGATGCCATTGCTTTTGTAAATATTTCCCTGCAGGAATGTGTTTGTGACTGCTGAATACCTGTAGCTGTACCTAGCTCTTTTGGGGAAGTACGATGCACTGTGTCCTAGGAAATAAACAAAAAAAAGGGGGGTGTTTTTTTTAGCCTATTAAACTTCTGTCTATTTTTTTTCTACCTTTTAATCTTTCAGCCACTGAAACCAGCTAAGCAAACGGATGGATATTCAGATTGTTTCCTCCCCACTTGGATTTTCAGCTGAAAGAACTGGGTTTCTGAAAGCACCCTTCATGCTGGCCATAGCTCCTGTAGGGAGGGTGAAAACACTTCCCCCTCTCCCAAGCACATAACCTCCCTACTTCCTTCAAGGCACGAAGTTAATTTCCAAGAGCAGAAAAGGAATGTAATGCATTTACAGCACGATGCTCTCTTGACACCTCTCAGAGAGCAGCAAAGCAGGACTCCACAACAGCAAGATGAAATAGATCTGCTCTTCATGCCCATGGCTGGGCTTAGTCCCACAATGGTTTAGTCCTTTGCTCAGCTCTAATGCGTAGGAGTTTTTCAGAGTTCACAGAATGCAAACTTCAGACAGGTGTGGGCCTGGTAAACCTTAGTGGAACTTCTCTGCTACTTCTATGAATGCTGATCACTCAGACAGAAGTATCATTCTTCTCAGAACACAACATCCTTGTGGAAGTTTTCAAATTCCTCTCTCCTTACCATATAAAAAGCCTGAAAACAATCTTGTTTTACTCACCTGGACAGGCTGCAAAACAGGAAGGTCCATAACTTAAACTCTCTGAGGATTCTGCAATGGCAGGTAAGAGAAGAGAAAAACACTGAAAATTTGTATGCAGCTCAGCACAGACCTGCTGCTTCTGAATTTCAGTGAAATTAATGAAATCAAAGCATGGTCCTCAAAACAAATAAATAAATCCATGAGAGTTTTCCTATCAAGTATACAGGGACAAGACTTTGCTCTTGCCCCTTTCCACACATCTATACCTCACAAGCATGAAGGAATGACCTACCTTAGTGTATTTATTGATGTAGGTAGGAAAACTCAACAATAACATGAACCACGAAGCAAATTAAAAGAGAGTTTTTGTGTCCAAGAAAGAAATATGTATTTTATATACCTCACTTCTTCATATCCACAGTTGTTTAATTTTATTGCAGGTCAGGGAGATTTCTACATAGCTATGATTTTTATTGCACATGGACATTCAAGAAATCCTAAGCATCATTTAAAAAAGAACAAGAGCAAGCTTTACTGCCCAAGAAAAGCTTTTCCAGCAGCAGAAGGATGTTAAGGAACATTTAAACATTACAGCTCGAGGGAGGCAATAGTTTAAGAGGTCCTTTAACACTGGAGAGCCTGTTCTCCAACATGACTTTCATTCAGACTTTGACTGGGAGGGCAGTGAATTCAAGGGGATGCAGAACACACCCCACACAGATGGAATTGCTTTAGATCCACATTGGCATTAACAGGGGAAACAGCTGGGGCTGCTCATACAGGGCCTCCTTTCCTTCTCTTCAGTCCGTGCACACTGAACTAGTAAGACCTTCATTCTAATGCTGTCATGCTGAATGAGCTTAAATAAACCTGACAGAATTACATGCAGCAGTTACCGAAAGCACTGCTAGAAAACACAATCATGTATCACATTATTTAATTAGTATTAAAAACATTTAGCCCTAACTTACTTTGAAAAAAATTTATCAATAATGGCAACTCCCACAAGAGATTCAATAATAAGTATAACCACCCCAACTTCTTTGCTGCACCATAGGCTAATGAGCCTCCCTGGGCAGCAGTAACTAACACCCTGTGCTGCTCAGCTTTGTCTCCCACTGCAGACAGAAGTTAAGAGAGCCTCTATTCTGGCTCTGTGCCTTTGGATGTTTTACATATGCATGAAGGAAATGCTCTTGTCAACTTACAACTTTTAAAAAAATTCTACATTTATATTATTTATTTCTTCTTCTTCTCTTAATCCCTTTTTTTAATGTCAAAATTATTGGCAGGAGGAAAGAAGGAAATTCACCACATTTGGCAAAAAAACAAGAGTTTGTTTCTTTAGTCCCCCCTCAAGTTTACATACATTTTTATTCCCAAGTTAAAATTTAAGTTTCTGGAGAGTAGAATTACATTTTTCTTGAAAAGGTCTTACCCCACATTTATACCTCCTCTCAACAAATGCTCATTTTTAGTTTGCAGAATTAACTTTCTGTATGGAACCTCAGATTTTTACCTTTCAAGAGTATGAATAGCATGTTATTTTCAAGCTAACTTGACCTAGTGCTAAAATATCTGCAAAATGAGAGAGCCTTCAAGCACAGAGAGACCAGGTCATGTCATAGATTAGAATTATCACTCAACTATTAATTTTTATAAATATACCTATTTATATATAAAATATATACAAGTTATTAAAGGCTCTTAAAACAAATACGGTAAGACAAGCGTGGAAAATTCATCTGTTATGGAGCACCAGAAGGCTCATGTGGTTACCTGACTGCTGAGCTCAGAACTGAGTGATAACCATGGTTATCACAGACTGATGGTGGGGTGGGCTGAGCAGCCTGGACAATCAGGCACTTGGTTAACTTTATTAGGATACCTAAGTTTAGAGCTTCTGCTCTTTGCTTCGTTCTTTTTAAATTTTCTTCCATCATCTACTTTGGTTCTGGAAACAGCATGCACTTCTATCTCTTCAGCTGACAAGAGTAACACAAGACCACACTATTGACAGTTCACGATTTATTCACACTTTTCAGAATCCTTCATCTGCCAAATACCAAATTGAGCACAATTGTTGAACATTATACTAACATATTAGTTTCAGGTGAGAATAATTAATTGACTGACACAATCTCACTGTTTCTGTTGCTTTCCCTAGAATGCTGGAGGAAGATGCACTACTTAATGCCTCCTCTCCAGGGAGGGTTATCTCCCACCTGCCCAGTACCACCCAAAGAGCTCAGTAAATCAAACTGCTACACTACACTAAAAATCCCGACAAAGCTTCTACAAGAATTACTAGGAACCTACAAGCTGTAACATAATTCTCTGAAGTTTTGCTAGTGAGAACATTTCTTAGCAGAAGGATTCTGCAGTGAGAGATATCAATCTTAGCAGAGCAAAAGTTTCTTCTACTTACTCCCTGAAGCTCCTGCCACAACGGCACAGAGGAAAATGATGGCGAGCAACCCCGTGGCCATCGAAATCACCTCCTCAGACCAGAAGTTAACAAAAACGCATCAGCTCTGCTCTCAAAGGCACCTCTGAGCAAAGCACTGAAAGAAAATTTCCTTCACAAAGCAGGAGCTCACTATTTCAACTCCCCTCTTCCAGCCAGAGGAGGGGCTCTGGCAAGGCAGCCTGAAGAGGGGAGGGGGAGGTTGTAGTAGAGGGCAGAGACAGACACACACATAACCACTGATCCCATCTCCAATAGCACTTCAGCCTTTTGGCAAAAGAAGAGAAAGAGAAGTTAACCTATTAGAAATCCCACAAAACTGCAAGGAAAAGAAATTATGCATATGGCATCATAACAGAGCAAGTACTCAGAATAATCCCATGCAGTGAGTTTAAAATAAATAAACAAATGTAAAAGTCACCCTAGCAGTCATTCCTTGATGATTAATCAACCAAAAAGCACAAGGACGAAAGCCAAAGCTTTGGGACTAAAGGAAAGGTGTTTCCATTGGGAGCAAGCAAATTCACGGGAGGCAGCTCATCCCACCAACCAAAGACCCAGACCTCAAATGGGTGAAATTGTGTGTGAATAATACACAAAACCACTGTCCTTCTGGTACCAGTCAGGTTTGTACAGCACATCACACAGGCCTTCCAGGCAGACCCCTCTTCCAGGCCCAGGGCTCTTCCCACCCTTCCCGTGCAGTCTGAGCCCATGTTCAGTCCTCACAAGAACAGAGGCAATGGTCCCGCACGGCGCAGAGCCACGGCCACACCTCAGCTCGCCTTGTGCCAACACCTCCCGGGGAAGCCGCGGGCAGGCAAACGTTTCTTTCCTTCTGCTGCAAGCCTCTGGCCTAGCCTGAGCTACTGTTTACTTCAGACAAGAGCCACAAGTAGAAATTTAGATAACAATGCCAGTCACTGGTACTACTCTCCCCCACTTTGTGCTGTTACAGCCTCTTTCCTGCACTTACTTCTTCCATCACATAACATTTGCTCACAAATGCTTACAAATGTTAAAGGGAAAGCAGCTTCTCCTGTGTGCTTTGCAAACATCCATGACTGAAGAAGGTGAGAGACAGCAATTCCAGTCTAAAGAGCTGATAAAATACTCCATGATGCAAGCTGGGCCCCTCTATCAAAATCCCTGACCTACCAAATGCCAAAGTCAGAGTCAGTCCAGGTTTGAAATGGAATTTAAAAAACAACAAAACCTACATATTTCATACAGCAGCTCAAATTTCCTAGAGCCAACCCAAAGCAGTTACTGAGAAAGCCTTCTTCTGCCTTCACAGGGATTTTTCAGAAAATTCTAATTCTGAAACTGCTTTAGAGATTTCTTTGTGGAAAATTACTTGCTGAGTTTGCCATTTTTACTCTGCTAAGCTACTCAGTCTGGTACTCATTCTAATTTTTCATTTGAGTACAGCCCATCTGGGCATAGTATGTACTCCATGCAAGCAGCCATTTAGCTCTTGGTCTACTATTAGCAATATAGATAGAAGCAGGAAAGTTAATAGCTGGGCAGGAACATAAAAATGTGATGAATTTACCAGAAAATTGCTATATTGTGACAATTCTTTGCTTGAATCACTACTATTGGCCAGTTTCCACAGCAGTCTGACTTTTAACTGTTTATATAATAAGATTTTTCAACGTATTTCACATAGCTATTGAAAAAAAAACCCTTTAAAGCATAAAATTTGCACCAAAGTCAGTAGGAACATCAGCACTGGAATTAGAGAGAATTTCTGCTTTATCATGACACTGGTTCAAGTGCGGAGTATAACTTAGACTTTCTAAAATAATCAAATCTGCATTTTAATCTCAAGTTTTAGCTTTGTGGCTTCCCATTTCTTAGGCAATTCTATATTTTTATTCTATACTAATAGAAAAGAAGAAAAATATATTATAGCAGGAATATGATCACTCTCAAGAATTTATAAATCTGAGCTTGCTTGAATCTTGACAATTTCACAGGCCCAAGAACAAAGAAATTCACGAACAAAACTCTAGGGCTTTTTTTGATAAAAAAATTTCAAATAGCTTTTTTCAGCAGAGCACAGATTTGCGGCAGTTTTTTACTGAAACTTCTAAATACAGAATTAAATGCCTGAAGAGCAGTTAGGTCTGAAGTGCACACTGAAGCCAAACGTTTAAGATAAAATATTACACAAGTGTCCTGTGCACTTGGCTCGTGTGACCTCCCTCGTGTGGTGGTTGGCAAGTGCAGGATGGAGCCCGAGACTCAACATCTTGTAAGCACTTTTTGCTACCTCACACCAGACGAGATTTTTCTAAAAAATCAAAACAACACCCCCAAAACAGGCAGAAAAAGAACCCTCAAAGACAAATTTCCAGCACATCGCTGTCCTAGACAATCTTAAAAAATGGAAGAAAATCTGGCACACATGCTGCAAACACACAGGTTTAATGATGCACAAGAGACCCACACTGGCTGTTAGTCTCAGAAAAGTATTCATTCATCTTAATGGATACTATACTCAAGTTTGGAAAATGAATTTAATTAAAAATGACCGTCTGTCACACAATAGGGTAAGCCTGTCCGTGGACACCTGAGAACTGTTCACCAGTATTGCCAAGAAAGCCTGAGCTTTCACAAACTGGCGAAGTCTGCTTTGTATAGACCCCACAAATAATATGAAGTTAATATTATCGTAACACTGACGTTTAGCCCTAACAGCCGAAGGCAGGAGGGAAGTGCCCTCGGCCAGGGTTCCACATCCACCTGTGTGCCCGCCGTCCTTCCGCCTCCCTCTATCTCCTGGCCGGGAGCTCTGCCCAGTTACGAACCCGAAACGAGCCCGTGGAGCCCTCATAGCGCCGGGTAGCGCCCGGAGCCCCCCATCACAGCGCCGGGCATCTCCCGGAGCCCCCCATCACAGCGC